>CBVK0100098195.1:0-15390 GCA_900067695.1 Picea abies
TATTTTAGTTGGTGTTGTAGTTAGTTTAAACTATTTTTATTATAGACAATAATTGGCTTCAACACTTTCTGTTGCAAGCATTTAATGCACTTTTTAGCAATTATTGTTGTAAGGATTTAGTTAGTTGTTGCAATTTCTATTGTAATCAACTAATAATGAGAAGGAAAAATGCTTCTTGCTTATAGAAGGTGCTCCTCTCTCACTCAATAAATGTGATGGTTATTTTCTATCGTAATTCTTCTTCTCCATTTTCATGTATATTCTATTTTCTTTGCTCCACACTATATAATTTCCGTTCTTCATTGCGCATTTAGTTTTTTGCATGTTTTTCATATCTGAATTGTAGATCAATTGGTATCAAAGCTTGGATCCAAGTCAACTTATTCTCATCCACAAAATTTAGAAGAGAGGTCATCCAACATTTTTTTTTTCTTAAAGCCAGACATCCTTCTCAAGACTTCTAGTGCACCCTCTTCAGGGCTCCCATCACATTCATTTTCACCATTTTCCACACTCCCTCTTCAGGGTACTGGGTGCCTTCTTAGGTCCCTAAGGAGTTTTTTGATTCTTAACGCAACCTCCAGTGCCAGATTAGCATCCATGGTGAATGAAAATTATGTCACCACGAAGAGATCTATCTATAGAAGCTTCCACATCCATTGCCACAACTCCAATTCAATATTTAATGTTGGCTCTCCAAGAGCTACTCCGTCTACAACAACGCAGAGCTCCAACACCCATGCAACTCGATACACTCTTCCAATTATGAAATTTTGTGAGCCAAATGAATGGTGATAATCTTAACTCTTGGCTTCACAATATTTCTGCATACTTCCGTACATGTCCTGAGATGACAACATATATGAAGCTTTAGATCGTTAATATGCAACTTGAGGGAATTGCACAGACATGGTGGGACACTCAGCTGGAGAATTCTGCCTAGGTCATGAACATAGGTGACTCAGTTCAGACATAGATACCACACATTACGACGTGGGAGGGATTTTTTCAGGTACTCAAAGACCAATTATATCCCCTGGGATATCGACAAAACCTCCTTTCCAAATGGTTGCAGCTCTAACAACTAACCCATCATTTAGTACAGAGCTACATAGATGTCTTCTACAAGTTGGACATACATCTAGACATTTCAGATCCAGAAGAGGTATTGATTATAAAATTTAATTATGGTTTATTAACAATTTTTCGTTGTGAAGTCAATTTGTTTGAGTCTCCTTCCTTGGACAAGACCTTTCTTTGAGCCTTGTCCATGGAGCGTAAAGTGGCACCTCAAATCCACTCTCCCCCAACCTGATATGTTCCTTCTACTGCTAGTCCTTCACATACTAAGAATTCCATGGTTTCCCTTGCATCCCCATCCACACCTAGAAATGCACCCTAGTGTACTTCTCATAAGACCAACTAGTACGCATCTGCAAATTATCGGGCACTTAACAACATCCATACCAACCATACTCTATTTGCATAGGTCTCTCAACCAAATTCCCTTGACCATCCTGAAGTAGTCTCTCTCGAAAATCCTACCGAAGTGGACCCTTCTCTGATCCTGATGACCACTAATGAACTTGACATCTCTAATATACCCATGTTTACACATAATTGTCATATTAAGCATGAGTTGGATACTTTGATCTTGGACAACGAAAGCTAAAAGAACTTTGTGGCCTAGAACTTGGTCACCCACTTAAAACTCCCCAACACTCTGCACTTGGTCCTATACCATCTCGACTAGGTAGAAAATGAAGGCCCTCATCTCACTGTCTCCCAGTGTTGTCTGGTTACCTTTGTGATTGGCCCTTTCCAGGATACTTCACAATGTGTGATGTCTCTCCTCTTGATTGTGTCGATTTTTCACTTGGAATTCCCTATGAACATGCCCAACACATTATTTATCATGCTAATTCTCATCAATACCACTTGCAATATGAGGGGTGCACCTAAGTACTTACTTCTTCTGCTCTTAAATCCACCCAGCCTATTACTGACCATGCGATTGTTAATAAAGTCAGTCTAAACCAATGCATCTATTTGTGCTTAGTTCACCCCATTAACCCAAACAACCGGAATAACCCTGTACGTCCTGCCATGGATACCCAGCTCCAAGAATTTGCAGATGTCTTCACACAACGCACAAAATTGCCCTCATCTCGCTCTATTGAGCTCACACTTGATGTAATTTATGGTGCTTATTTTCCCAACACCCTATCCTATCACATCACATCACTCCCCAAGAGACCACTGAGATGGAATATAACTCTCTCATCAGAATTTGAAATATGACAATGAAGATGGAATTTGATCCTCAACCCTCCAAACCTAACCTATATACAAGCATGCAAACCACTCTCTTAATATTCTCTTATATGCAATGGCAGTAACAATCTTATGTATCACATACTAGTGCCTATAGTGTTTTAACATGAACTCAACCTCCAAAGATAACACATAAGCTAATTGATATAAAATACACTAAAACCAAATTAAAAATAAATCTATAAAATCAAAAAGAAAAAAAACAATAAAAACTTAAAAAGAATATTTCACAAAATGACTGAAGTCATTCGAAAGACGATGTATGAGCCAACAAATTGTATGTATGGAGTGGGGATTTTGACCTAAACTCATGTTGGAAAGTTTTCATTCGAACGACGATGTATAAGTCAACAAATTGTATGTATGGAGTGGGAATTTTGACTTAAAATCATGTTGGAAAGTTTTCATCTTTGTCTGTAGTTCACAAAGCAATATATTACATACCATAGCATTCATTTCTACTATTGTAGTCCTTGACATTGTTGACTTTTTCCAAAAGCATTTTATCTCTCATGTGTGTTCATGGGTATAGGTAATGGTGAGAGTGATAAGTTATTGTTTATGAGGGTATTTTTTTTATAGTTTAGTATGAAGGAGATGTGTAATTTTTTTGTGTTCAACATAGACTTGACACGTGTTATTTATAAAAATATTAATAATACAAAAATATTTGAGTATCCTACATAAATAAAATATTTTTATATCCACATTTTGTAAAATAATTGTAATAACAATAATCTTATTTTAAGGTCACGACCAAGCCGAGACCAAATTGGTGTATGAATAATCTTATTTTAAGGTCACGACCAAGCCGAGACCAAATTGGTGTATGAGACCTCCTTATTTTTGGGACAAATACTGCTAAAACTTATAGAGATATACATACCCTACCCCCTTTTGGATTTGAACTTGTAACCTGTTAGGAGGAAACACATGTTCTTAACCATTAGAGCCACTCAGGTTGTAAATCTCTTTCTTTCTCTCACACACATATATAAAGTACTTGAAAGTGAAAAATTTCTTACCTACATCCTCACATAGATGTGTAATTATTTCAGTGCTTGACATGGAGTCAACATGTAGCATTTAAAAAAAGGTAAATAACAAAAAAAAATCAATGTGGGCCATAAATAAAATATTTCAATCTCTATTTTAAGTAAAATATTTAGATATTGCCCCGTAGAACAGTTGGTGATGGAGTGTACTGTTAAGGCACTCCATTATGTGAAGTCATCGGTTCCCGTGTGAGGGGCCAGGTTAACATACCTGACCTCATTGCTTTCTCCACTGCACTAAGAACAATTTGATAAGTTAGTAACTAAGATATTTTATTGAAACATGTGACAACCAAGTATAATTGCCATGCCTTCAAAATATCTGTCATCGAGGTAAGCCCACTACCTGAAATTACAATGAAAAATCTACCACCAGTGCCTCCCAATTGTGCTACTAAACCATCTGCAAAATAATTTGCGAAGCATTGCTACCCATATCCATAATAAGCATCATGTTCCCCAATCCACTTTAAAATCTCATTGCCCTTCGAGTATCATCCATTATCGTATCTTGTGCACAATGAACAAGAAGAGCTAAAAAATCCAGAAAGGCTCATCTCAAATACGAGGGAATCAACCAATCCATCAATGATTGTACTGCTACCCAAAGAACTGTTCACGAATTCTGAGAAGAGGAGCTGGTAAAACAATTCCTGGGAAAATGAGTGTTAAATCCCCTAGGTGTATCAGAATTAAAAATTCCCTTACTGTCTTCAATCTTATACGAAACATCATCCTTACAATAATTCAAGAATTGCTTTTGATTATGTCTGACTATATTTCTATCACCTAAAATGTCATAAAAAGGTTTAATCATAACTTGTAGAGAACTACACTAGACATAAACTTCCTATCCTCCATATTTTCATCCATAAGCTTATTCCTTATATACTTGAAAATTATATTAGAATAGATCATTCGACATAAGGAGGGGGTGATAGTGGTAATCTTTATACTCCTTCTGAGCAACGAGTAAACCCTAGTCGTGGTCGTAGGAAGAAGTTTATTGGAGATAAGAAGGAAAGAGTGAAGATAATGTTGGGTCAAGATATCCACGTTTTAGAGGTCAAGAGGATGATGGCTCTAGGGGTAGTTGGTCGTTTCCTGGGAAATTTTGTAAAAGGAGAAACTCTCGAGTGTTGGTTGAAGGACAATTGGTATCCCTTGCTAGGTTATAATCCTTTACACCTTATGATGCATGGCTGGATTTGTTTTCTCACGAAGGTAGAAGAGGATGTGGCTAAGGTATTGGGTAAGAAGTGGGGCTATGTCTTAAATCTTGGGATTTGAATTTTGACCTTAAGAGGGAGCCTACATATATCCAGAAGATTTGGGAAATTATGCCATGATTACCTTTAGTAATGTGGTATTGGTGAAAGTAGGAAACATCATCAGTCATTTCATTTCCCATCGGTCATTTCATTTCCCTCGAGGAAGAATGGCTCGTAGAGAGGAAAGAAGAATTGTTAAGGTTTTGATTGGAGTGCACCTTCACAAAGGTTTTTTTTGAGGAATTGGACATTGTATGGGGTTCGTGGAATTTTTGTTAGAAATTGCCTTTTCATTGAAATGACTATCACGAGGTGGGGGTCACTTGAGAGAAAATTGTCTGTGTGCAACAAATGGTCAAAGAACCTATAAAAGAATGTGGTTTAAAAAGGAGGGAGATTCAAAAGGTGACGTGAAAGGATGATGAAGAGGCAGAGATGGTGCATAGTCTTTGACATGTTGATGGTCCGTTGGAAAAACATTCTTTTCATATTCATGCTATTGGAGCCCATGCTAGCACCTATCTCTAAAAGTATGCAATCACACATCCCTTTTTGTGTTTTTTGGAAAAGGTTAGTGAATTTTGGTTAGATGGAAAGGATTGCACAACCTTAATAGAGGAAATGAAGGGTGTATCCTCTAAAACCCTAGAAACCCTAGAGAGGGGGTTTCCCTGGTTGAGGGGGATCATAAAAAGGCACTAGAGGCCTTGGGAAAGGACACTGGGTCATATTTGGTTTATGATACCTTGAAGGTTAATAACATTGAGCCTAGGATAGGCTTTGGACCCTCTCTAGCAGATGATGTGGAGGTTTTCTCTAAATTTCCTAGCAAGGAGCAAAAAAGTTCCTCATTCAACCCTCAGATTAAATCAAATTATTAGTTGTCATCTAAGAAAGAAGTAGATGAGGTTTCAAGGACGGTCAAAGGAGGCTTGGAAATGGATAATGATATTCCTGTGTCAATAGAAAGGAAATCACATATGACTTTGGCCAAATCCAAGGTTAAGAAGGGAATAAGAGAAATCAAACAATTGACTATCACTAGGGCCCTTAGAGCAAGGAAGGCCCAGTCCATGGTTACCCAATGATTGTTATTTTCTTATTGTTAGAGGGGTTGAGAGTGCCCATAAACATCTGGCCCTAAAAATACTTTTGGAAGTCTATAAACTTGTCATTGTTCTCTTGGAGGAAACCACATGTTCTAGTCATAAAACTATTGATTTTGTATCCATTGTTTTAAAGGATTGGGATTTTTTTTCTTTAGATATTGTAGGGTTATCTAGAGGTATTGTTATGGGGTGCAACTCTAAGTTTCACTCAATATCTTATTCAATGTTGTCTTCAGTTTTAGTTGTGGATCTAAAAGCAAAGGAATTAGGGATGGACTTGAGACTAATCAATTTATATGGGCCTTACTGGGACATGAAGATATTCTAGGATTCATTAGTTGAATTTGGGAGGTTGGAAGGAGATGATGTGAACATGGGGGGAGATTTTATTTTAAGTCTAATATCTAGAGAGATACGGGGGGAAATTGCTAGAGTGGATCAACTTGAAGATTTCTTCTATCATTTATTTGGATCCCTCTATCTCATTAATGTGGAGCCATTGAAAGTCACCCCAACTTGGTGTAATGATAGATAAGGAAGATGGGGGATTTCCAAGAGATTGGATTGTTTTTTGATGTTAGAACCTCTTTTTAATGGAAATATGAGAATCAAATCTTTAGTAGGCAATGGAGGCTTGTTAGATCACCTACCAATTTTATTCAGGACAGAGAAGAAGGGATTGTAAACCTCCAATCCCACTTAAATTTAACTATACTTGGCTATTAGAAGTTAATAGACCTAATTTCTAAGACTTGGAAGCCCTTTGACAATCAAGATAGAGAATTTGCAATGGAATAATTTGCATAAAATATCAAGAAGATCAAGATTGTGATGAGAGGGTCGGAAAAGTTAGTTGCCTTCAACTCACAAAAAGATCTCAGAGAAGTGGAAGAAGGGATCACTGCACTTTTTGATAACAATTAAATACAGATGTTCCCAAAATAGGAAGTTGAGTCTTTGAAGGAGATGGATGGAAGCAAACAATATTTCTAGATAAGGAATAAGTTCGGTGGATACTCAAAAGCGTGGCTTTGCAGAATAATGAAGCTGATAATTATCAATTCTTACATACCTTTGTATATCTTACATACCTCTGCTAGCCATTCTCTTGTTGTACACAATAACAACTACAACAACCAAGAGCATCGTGTCTTTTATCTACCCCTTATTCTCTTCACATTAGATTGAACATGTTGATTATGGTCAATGCATCATATTCCTTCTGGATAAGGCACTAGCATCCTTCAACCACATTTATGGGTCATTTCTTTCATTGAAGACAATTAGCTTGCTTATTCAAGTAAGCCAACATCCTTCCTTGGATGTTTCATTACTTAGCATTTGAAATTCTTTATAGGATTATTTATGCCTCACTATACACCTGATTCCATCCCATATCCCTTACTCCAAGTTTAGGGCACTTTTAAGATTATGCACAAAGATAACTATTTGTTCAATCAAGCTCAGAGGCTCTGTTCTACTAACTTTCTTAAACAACTAGTAGCATATTTCGAAAACATAATTCTTCTACTATATTATCCTCTAAAATTCATATCCAATGATTGTACTTGTGCTCAAATATGATCTTAGAGATAAAGTTTATATCTCTTTAAAGTTACCATTTCTACCCAATTTCTAAATTTTTCTTACTAGTACAATTAATGCTAGAGGCCTACTTCTTCCACGTGTAGAAGAAAATCCAGTGAGAACTAGAAATATTTTAATATCGGGTGCTTATAGTAATTATGATTGTGAGCACTCAACAACCTTCATCTCAATGATCTAATACTCTAGTCATTTTCTGCATAAATATGGAATTGTAAACTTTTCACTTTTTGCACTTTTCCCATACTTGGAAAATTCAGTAAAAATTACGATCTCATGAACAATGTAGAACTAGAAAATTTTCACTACAAAAAAATTGTTTGACTTACCGAGAACAACAAATGTCAACTAGGGAATTTTTTCCAAATTAGATGTCTTGGGTCACTCTTCCTCCATTTAAATTTTCCAAAACTGCCAAGCAATGTTCTAGAATAATAGATTTTGCTCTAGTTTTTCATCTATGTTCCAAACCCTTTGGAATCTAGCCAAATTATCAATTGGGTTTCTTTTCTCCTACTCCTATTCCTTACTATCCAATGTTCATTACTAACCGAGTCTATGTCAATGAGGATCGTTCCGTTCTTTAAAAATTGTTAATTGCACTTTTCTAGATTCTAGGGTTGAATTTGCAACCAACCCTCATTCACACTTTCATTGCAAATGTTCACCAAAGATTTCAACTCCATCAAATTTTTATGCTCATGTTATGACCAAAATAAGAAACTGGCTCCACACTTTTATTTTTTATCTTTTAATCTTCATTTCATAAGTTTCTTTCAAGCCTCTCCCAATGTTAACTTTTGGGGATTTTCAAAAGTTTTCCCATGAAACCATCGAGACCTTTCACAACTTATTCTTTGAAATTATCAGGACAACTTACAACTTCAAACTTTCGAACAAGCTTGAAAATCCATTGAGGCTTTAGTAAACTTCTACCTTTGAGTATTCCCAAAATCCATTAATATTTCGTAAACTTCCAACTTTTGGACTTACCCAACACTGTTGGGGATTTTTTGAATTCAGGTAAGAGTTTTTAAACTTCAATATTTTGAACTTGCTGAAAACTAATGACACTTTTCTAAAATTTGATCTTTTGAACTGGACCATAACTGATGGAATTTTCTAAACTTTGATCTTTCAAACTTGCGTGAAAGCCATCGGGGCTTCTACAAACTTTGAACTTTTGAATTCACCCAAAATCCATCGGGACTATTCCCCTCGAAAAGGCCTTCAAGAATATTTCAAACTTCATAAGCTAAGGATCGAATGGCCCTTGAAGAAAATTAATGGCCACTAATACACACTTGTTCAATTATGCATTTGATATAAGATATTCATGATGCTCGTGAACCTTGCATAATCCTGCAACTTGAATGGTCCCCCACAACTTTCATTTTCCCCCAATTCCACTTGCCTATAGTTGACCCTTTGACCACTCAGCTCGTTACAAGAACATTTTAAATCTGGGCCTTCTCAATGTGTAAAATCTTGCACACCCAAGATATTTTAATTCCTAACTCTCTACAGTAAGCTATAGAAAAATAAAAAATTTCCTACTCTGGATTTAATCACCAACTCCCCAAATCATATCAAATTCTTCACTCCATAAGCAAGCCCACAGTCTTAGTATAGGCATATCTCATAAATATCAACCATTAACTCATCATTATGAGAATTTATGTTAACCAAATCTACACAATGTTTATTTCATGGGCCTTTTGTCAAAAAATTGGCCTATAAGTTGTATATTTCATCTAAATACATATTTTTTTGTCGAATACAACTCCAGTTTTGAAACTAGAGCTTTGATACCACTTTGTAGCACCAAACCCCCTCTTTACCAATTTTGAGCTGAAGAGGTATTGTAGAGAAACTCCAACTTTCTCTATTGTCATTCTATAGCATCCCCAAGATGCCTTGGCCAACCATCCAACACTACCCACAAGGTTATTTTGCCTCATAATTAATCTGTGAGGCTAAATTTAACCTTTAACAATAATACATTACATAATTCATGTGCAACTATAAAATAGCAACAAAAACAACATTGTGTATTATGAATTCTTCCATTACCCATTAAATTCAAATGCATTAGCAAAAAAAAAAAAAAACATTCCACAATAACGACCATGATTACTTATATGTAATAACATGTCCACCAAACTGGTTGCTAAGGAATGATTTTCCACATAGTCAAAGGAATCAATTATGGATTCCACCTCCGAGCCAATCCATGATACCATCAGGGTGAATGAACCTCCTATAGGGCTCTAAGATCACTCAACCCAACCCATTACTCTCATGAAAAGCCAATATTCTCCATACACAACTCTCTAGGGCCTCTTCCAACACTCTAACCAACCATGACTCTCTCTCCCACTACCCCATACAACAAAAAGAAAACCCACTCCTTGTCCACTAAACATTCCCTCAAATTGCTCTTAAGTGTGTGTAGAAAGAGCCTAATATGGTGTCTACCTTCTAGTAATAACTTGGGACATAATATGCTTGGCCTCCAAATAGTCAATGAACAACAATAATAAGGTTGTAGATTTGAAGATTTTGCCTCAACTATTGTGGACATTCCATGCATGTGTTTTCCTCTCCAACCATCCCATTTTCAACAACCATCTTCCCCATCTTCTATGTGCTCTTACCAACCACAAAACACATGAGAAACTCTTTCCATTTGTAGCCATAACAACCATGAAATCCAAGGAGAAACATCTCCATGACACGGGGGCTTGTCTCCTCACCATGCCCACGAATGGTTGAATAATCATAATGAGGAAATGATACATGGGAAAGACATTGGAAGACATTTTCTTGCATAAGACTCCTCTATTTTCCCAAGGACAAGACACATACGATACTTGTACTTAGTTCACACCCACAAGTTAAAGATTGATGTGAAGGCTATAAGAAAGCATAGGCAAGAAGGGATAGTACTTCCAAAGGACAATGACAAGGTCAAATCAACCAATAACCCTTTTTCCTCTTCCTCTCTTGTGGTATCATAGTCCCCTTGTTGCTCCCTTGAACAAGCATTTTGGTGGATATTATATCATTATGCATTTTCAATTTTAAATGTTTTTACATATTCATGAGCATATCATGGAAAATATACCCATCACATTGTAAACATATCCCACCCACTACTTGGACTCTTTGGCATTCATGAATTCTACCTTGGCCTTAAGGTCTATGCTGAGAATATATATGATGCATTTCACATTTTTACAACATGGGATCATTATATCCGAGGTCACACGGCTTGATTCCCATCACACAAACCACCTCACATACATAATGCGTGACTTATTACATTGCGATTTAGGGGTCTAAATTGGGATATTACATCTCTACAATACATTTGCAATTTTTTAGCTAACATAATTAACTTTTCTTCATTCTTGAAGTACTCGTATTGTGTGTGATTCGTCTTTATTGAAGTACTTGTACCGAGAGGTGCATTCTACAACCTAGTATTAGGTCGATGTGTGATTTCGTGCCAAAATTCAAGGTGGAGCTGACATGTGTCACTCTTAAATAATAATAATAATAAATTAAGTAAATAAAAATTGTATATGTTAGCTTTAACCCGTTTTAGAGTGCAAAAGGAAGGGTTTGCACCTTGAGAGATTTGATCCCTTTGGACACTTCGAACCAGAGTTAAGATGTGTCTATGTTGGTTTATAACGCCTAAGAATATTCACACTAGCTATAGTAACAAGTAAAGATTATGGAAAAAAAAAATGCGTTCTGTAATTTATAAAAAAATGTTGTGATAACTGTAAATTTACTTTTAATATTTATTTATATTCATTATAAAATCTTAGATTAATACTAATACTAATTTAGATTCATCTTAATCTTAATTCTATTAAACATTAAGCATCTAAAGATATAAAATCTTTAAAAATACAAATCTTTTTGAAATATAAAAATTTGAAATTTATATATAAAAGAATTTGATCTCACATAACATTTAATAAATTTTAAATTAAAAGAAATCTAACCTAATTATTAATATTATATAAATTTTAACTAACTTATATTTATTTATATTTTATATCTTTATTTTCCTTTTTACTCTTTCATGGCACGCTTTATACATCGACCACCTTCCTAAAACCCTAATTAAAAAAAATGCATGCATTATGCTTATTTAACATAAAATACACAAATGCTAAGGAAATAGGAGTTATTTAAAAACTCTTCCAAGAGTATATATCCACGTGCTTATAAAAGATCCCGCGTCTTTTAGTGTAAAATCTCTACACCGTTAAACCAAGATAATACAAATTAGTTTGGTATTAGATCCTCCAAGAAAGGCGAAAATATAATTCTAAAGATTCTTTCATAAAGGGTAGTAGATAATCCCAAGTCTAAAATATCACACTCATTTTGAGGTTCTAGGGCCTCCAAAGTGTGCTTAAATGTATTTCGAAAAAAAAATCATTGCATTCAAACCACTACCTTGGTAGTTCATTCTATCACCTAGAAAATAAAATACGTTTGAACTTAATAAATATGTAACTAGCATCACCTAGAAAATAAAATAAAATAAGAAAATAAGTTTGAACTTAATAAATATGTAACTAGCATCAACTAAAGTGGAGTCTTCAGCCTAATTAGTAGGGAGATATCAAAGAATCTAAAAGGAGAACTTTATTCTTGAACTTTTGTTCAGATAAACTCCCTTCGTGCAAAGTTAATGCAAGTCTTCACACTAATTAATAGAGAGATATCAAAGAATCTAGAAGGAGAACTTCATTCTTGAACTTTTGTTCAGATAAAGTCCCTTCTTGCAAAGTTAATGCAATGTTAGATAGATTGTCTGCATAAGCATTAAATTCTTTATAAATGTAGTTGAACAAGATTTCTTAAAACTGTTTTTTTTACCTCATAAACTTTGATTATAATTGGTCTTAAAACCAAATTATTAATATAAATTTTATCATTAACTCAATCCATGAGCAATTTTGAGTCTCATGTTACTTGGAGTCTATCAATCCCATGATTAGCTACACTTTTAAGAAGCAACCAAGGCAAATAATTTGGCTCTATTATTTGTCCCTTGATCTATGGCATCCTTGAAAGAAACATGATGATTTTTATTTATAAACAAGATACCACTAGCACCACAAATACCGAGAGTTCCTTGAAAAACACTATAAAAAAAAAAACAAGCCTTGGATTTATCATGCTTTGGCTCTTTAAGGATACAAGAAGGTTTAACTCTTTTTCCAAGTTTCCATGACCCTCTACAGGCATATCTTATTTGATGAGACACTTTTGGAGGGTGAATGTCTTTCCCTTGGAAAGTCATATAGTTTCTAGTGAGATAAAGATACCATAATAGAAAACACGGAAGGGCTTTGCGAGCTTTTACAAATTTGTCTTTGTATAAAGATTTGAAACAACTCAACAATGAGTCCTTTTCCCACTTATTATTACCATTAGATAACAATTGAGCTTCAAACCAAACCTCCCTAGCATAGTGACAATGCACAAACAAATGATTTACCAATTCCTCATTGGATTTACACAAAAAAAAAACATTCCTAGGCCATGCCAGTTTCTCTTATATCCATTATCCCAAGTTAAAATTTTATTTGACCAAGCAAGCCACATGAAAATCCTTGTATTGAGGGGGATGTTAAGTTCCCATATTTTTTTCCACGACCATTGTTTCTCCTTTGCCTCTTCTTCGTCCATTTTTGCTACATAACCAAACTTTGTCTTGTAAACCACCGCGCTTTTATTTTTTCACCATTTTAGATCATCTTATTGATCATTAAGTTTAAGAGCATCGTGTTTTAATTGAAGAATGTAAATATTCAATTCTTCATTCAATTTGTTTTGAAGATTTGGATCATTTGTTTCCTTCCACTTTCCCCTCCACTAAGAAACTAATCTTGAATATTTTGCATTTGACATATTAAAAATACCTTGATTGTGAAGAGATTCTAATAAAGGGCTTGAAAGTTTGAAGTTTCCATTACACCCTATCTAGGTATCTTCACCAATTGTACCTATGTTATTCTTTCCTACTTTCCAAGCTAACAATTTTCCAACTAGAGGGAAGGTCGTTACCAAGGTTTTCCATCTTATTGAAGCCCGCTTGAAAGTTTCCTTTGATACACTTCTTAGCCAGTATTCTAAGGAGCCTTCTCTTATGTATTTTTCCTTCATCACTCTTCCCCATAAACCCTCTTTGTGAATCATTCTCTATTTTCTCTTTGTTACCAAGGCTTGACAAAAAAAAAAATTTCTTTAGATATCACCCAACAACCTCCTCCCGGTTTGAAATTCTACTCCCTTTCACCAAGGGGATCCCCTCCTTTTCATGTTTCCCAGTCCACAAAAAATTGAAGCATTTTCTTATGATTTTATCCAACATCCCTTTTGGGATATGAGCCAAAGTCAACGAGTATATTGAAATACTTTCCAACACCGATTTTACTAGTCAATTTGCATCCTCGTGATAACCACCTATAACACTTATTTGTTATTGTATCTTCTATTTTATGATACAACCACAACCACTCAAGGAATTTATAATCATTTGGGCTTAAGTGAAATCCTAAGTACTTAGAGGACTTTATCTAGAGGAAGAGGATTAAAAGGAAAAGTATGTGCAATTTCCCTTTCTAAATCTTCTTTGAGAGCATTGAACTTAATATATGGCTTATTTTTACTTTCTTATAGATAATCATGCACATATTGTAGTTAGAATTATTTTCTTTCATCCTACTTGTGGTGACTCAACAAATGATGAGAAGCTTACATAAAAAATAATAGGAGAGCTCAATGACTCAAAATTTTTATAATTTGATCTAGAAAGTTTGAATTTGTTTACTTATTAACTCACTTCGCAAAAGAATATGTACATTGTTGAAAACATGGTATAAATAAGCTTACCCCATTCTAGAGAATATTAAGATTGATTATCTATATAATTAAGTGTTTTTCAAAATATTAAATTAAAGAACAATACAAATTATTATTAAACAAAACTTTTATGTTGATTTTTTCCTAGAAAAAAGACTTAACTTCGATATTAGAGAAAAATAAGGTACAAACCTTAGGCTCAGATGCAGGTATGAACAAGCATCATTATGCTTGTTCATGAAGTTCTCATCAAAATGACCCTTGGGAGAAATAGTATGCAAGGACATACCCATAGAGTTACATGGATTACATTTGACACCACGCACATGCATATTGTTACCTGAAAAAGAAAGAGCAGTAAGGGAACTTGGATTTAAAGTATGAATCGTCTTACTTGAATCCCTTTTCGATGACACACTTATGGTCCAAAGAGATTCCAGTTCACTCCATTATGAAGGTAAGAAATCCAAATAATCTTCAAATAAATCTGATTGAGCACGACTCTCCAGTTTGTGCAATACAACAACGTCCAATCGAATAGGAATATCACCAACACAAAAATCGTTCTACATACCCATCTTCTCTAAAATAATAGGTTGACCATTGGTCCCCCCTACTCCAAGATTCAGTGAGGAATGGGACATTGATGGAGCCCTAGCCACTTGAGGGAATTTTGGGCTTACAATCCTTACTTCAACAACCAACCGAACTTCCCCATGGATTTTTTTATGAAATTCATATTCACAATCAACAAGAATGTGACCCACCTTGTGACAACGGGAACACCTAAACGACACATTGATATAATCCAAAGGTTGGGAATAGGATTTACTCCCATCACCAATTCCATTGATTCAAAAATCCCCTGTTATGGGTCTAGAGCTATAAGGATTTGCACCACTAATCTATAATTATTGGTTTTTATAGCTTACATCAATTGCAATGAACATTCCTAAAACTTCACCAATTTCCTTCAACTCAGAGTCCATCCAAAAATCAAGAGGATAATTGGGGAGCTTGATCCAGGTAGGCATACTAGTAATCATTGTTGAATAAATGTAACTGCGAAGAGCATTCTTATTATTATTTTATTATTGGATTAAATCCCCATTGCGGATT
>CBVK0100098199.1:0-14877 GCA_900067695.1 Picea abies
ATTGCAAGTTGGAGCACTTTGAAGTTTTAGGATTCGTCATTGCTTGTCGTTGTTGTCAGATGGTGTCGCTTCTTGTCATTGTTTGTTGCTACTTCTGGAGGTATGTGCTTGTATATGTTTAAACTGTATCACTATCTTGAGGTTGTTTGCAGGAGAAGGGATATTTTTTCCAAGCAACAATCATAGATCCAAGAGGGATATTAGATCCAACACATTCAAAGGAACAACACACTCCAGGTTTGATTGTTTTTTTATGCCTCTAGTTGTTATGGCATTATTGTGATCTTATGAACATATAGTTGTATTTTGATCTATTTAAGTTATGATTATTATACTAACCTCTAGTCAAAGTTAAAGTTATAAGCTGACTTTAGTCAAAGTATTAAGGTTGATATTTTAGAGTTTATTTGCATTATATTCTCTAGCTCAGATTCCTGTCAAGAAATCATATTGTCTTAGTACAGGGGACATGTTGGAATAATTGTCATCTTGAATGAAGGAGACTCAAAATAAAATAAGAAACACTCATTCTTGGAGATAAGACTCCAGGTTCCAAGTTTGATTTATTAAATTGATAAGTTTCCAACTTGCACATATCAAGTTTGATAATTTCTACATTACAGGTAAACACTATAGCTCTGTCATCAATCTTTGAAATATTCTATTACTGCTAGGTACAATAAATACTTGGTAGCATGTGAGTACTATTGATATAAATGCTTATTGCACTTAAGATGAACCAACATGTCCTCTAGGAGATAATTCTCGTTTTGCTTCTAGGAAGGTCACCTTGGTAAAGCTATGATGATTACCATGAAATTTTCCTTCATTCTTGTAACCATACATATGTTCTTATGAAAATGTTATTATATTGGAAATAATTTTTCGCTTTATGTTCTTGTCTCAAGAAGGTTATCTTACAAATTCCATGGAAGTTACCATGGAGATGTATGTGTTGTTATCTTACAAATTCCATGGAAGTTACCATGGAGATGTATGTGTTCCAGGAAGGTTACCACGGAAGCAGGTCACCAATGACAACTCTGAGAGGGAGCTACAATGACATTTTCAAAAGGAAACATATTAGATAGCCTCAAGTTTAAGACATGGAGCAGACTAACAATTAATAAGAGTATGTTTCCAAGCAGTGACAACAAATCCATAGGATTTTTGAACATCGTGTGCTCAGACATGTGGACCAATGGAAACCACTTCACTTAGAAGATATTGGAGAAGATTTCACATAAGATGATTTCAAAGAATTCTGTGGAAAAGTTGGGATTAAGAGGGAGCTCACTACTCCCTACAGTCTTCAACAAAATGGTGTAGTAGAAAGAAAGAAAGGAAAAATGATATTTGCAAGTAATGGCATTGTACCAGAAGAGCATGTTCTAGAGAACCATGACATGACAGAACCAAAAAGACCCGTAGAAAAAATTACAAATAAAATAAGACCATCTTGGGATCGTGAGATTATTTAGGATGTTGAGAAGTATGGTTCTCCAGATGGATCTTTTAAAGAAAGAAAGAAACCTCGACCATATTTCAGTTACGTGGAATTTTTATGTGATATCATTGATGATGAGCCTACATATTATTTAGAGGTTGCAGAGAAGGAAGTATGGAAAGATTCCATGATTGAGGAATACTAGTCCATCATTAAGAATTATGTTTGGGATGCAGTTCTGAAACCAAAAGAGAAATCAGTTGTGAGTTACAAATGGATCTACAAGACGAAACACTTAGCAGATGGAAGTATTGAGAAGTAGAAGGTAAGGTGTGTAACTCGTGGGTTCTCCCAAAAAGGAGTAGATTATGAGGAGACATTTTCTCTTGTGGTGAGATACACTTCGATTAGAAATACACTTGCAATAGTTGGAGTAATGAAATGGAAGATCCATCATATGGACACGCAGACATATTTTATGAATGCTGTAGTGGAAGAGGAAGTGTACATGGAGCATCCACAAGGCTTCGAGACACATGACAGGAAGACACATGTGTGCAGATTGAAGAAAGCCTTGTATGGATTGAAACAAGCACCCAGGGCATGGTACAGTAGAATTGAAATCTTTCTAATGAGCTTGGTTTTTACCAAAAGTAAATCATATCACAACCTTTACTACAAGGTTGAGGATAGGGGACCAGTGATATTGTTGGTATATGTGGATGATTGTTGGCATAGCCCTATTTTGGGAGGAAAAACTATTTTTAATGCAGGCCTATTTTGGGAGACAAAAGTCTATTTTGGCTGTAGCCCTATTTTTGGAAAGAAAGAGCTATCTTGGAGAATGCACTATAAGGGGAAGAAAAACAGCATGCAGAAAAAGAAGGAAAAGAATCATGCAGAAGGAGGAAAAGAAACATGGAGCACATGTAGACATACCTAACCATGTTAGGGTTAGGTTTTTGGACACGAATGTAACAATTATAATCCAGTAGAGTAGTATAAATAAATACCTAGGAGGTCTAGGAGAGGGTGGTCATTGGTTTATTAGGTAAGGAGATATAGTGTTGAGTGAATAAGCTAGTCTTTTGAGGGTTAGGTCACAGGATGTGGAGCATGGTGTGATCTAGTCCACCTCACAGAGGGTATTTACCCTCATTTTGATTGTAATCCTAAATATGTAATGTGCGTAGTGCATATTTTGCAGAAGAATGAATAAAAGAGAAGAAGAGACAGATATTTGTGGACGTATCCCCAGGAGGGGGTGAACCATGGTAAATCTAGTGTGTTTATGTGTCATGAATGGTTATTTTGTTGTTATATTAATTCTCAATTGCAAAATGAATGATTAAATGTATTATGACAACATGTATTCATAGTTAGATGAATGGATGAATCCTAGAAGTAGATGAATGAATAACGATATGAATGCATAAGGAAAAGAACCAACAGACAGACCCAATCCCTTCCTAGACTGCAAACAACTGAGTATTGCAGTCCCCCATAAAGTCATCTTGGGTGATACTATTTTGTACACTCTATGCGCAGTGTTTCCTTCTGGTTTACTAGGAGGGCTAATAGTTTGAGGGTTTTGTTGGAAACCTATTGAGATTGAAACCCGGGTCAGCCCAAGCATCCAACAAATGGTTTCATTGTCGGCTGGAACTACACTGGATTGAGTGGAAGGGATCTGTGGAAGAAAAGCACAGAGGATGATATAATAGAAGGGAATGTTCATGCCACGGAATCCAACAAAGGTAGAGATTGAAAGATGGTTAAGGAAAAAGGAACTCGAGTTTGTGCAGAAGGACAACAAAAACCCTAAGTTTAAACACATAAATATCTTGACAAATATGTGTTTAGCGATTTGCATGAGGTATTTTTCTGTGAATTCCCGCATCTATTACAGGAGTGGTTATTCAGGTTTAAGTACAACCATCCTACGAATTGGATTAGACAGCTAGAGTGGCATTCGGTGGAGATATCTCAATTACAACAACTCAATAATAAATTTATGTGCGTAGTAGATTTTTGGTTAGACAATATTATTGTAGGGTTTATCACTAAATTTGCAGTTGATACTGCGATGTCGTACATTGTCGTAGAACATGATTTTCTGAAGGGACCCAGAGGTAGGTACATCATATTAGTATATACTTATATCAATGTTTTATTATATGACAAAGGTGTGATGACCATGGAATCAAACAACTAAAATTCCCTGCGTGCATGGGGGAAGGGGGAAAGCACTAATAGGAGTTTGAGATATGGACAAGGAGATGGATAAGGGGAAGCATAAGGAGGCCATGTACCCAATCATGATGGACATAGACCATATAAAGAAGATAATGGAAAAATATGGAAATACACACAACGGTAAGCCTTACCAATATAAGATGAATAACAAAAAGAGGGTCATAGCCAACATAGAGGTTTTTGTGAGTGATGAAGAAGAGGTAGAGGATCTTTAGGATGTGGAGAATATTGAGGAAATCATGCACACAACATATGAAAGGAAAACAAGAGGTCCAAGGTCAGAAACATAAGGCAGAACTCCAATCCAGATCACAGTCAATGTGGAACCTACAACCCCATGTGTGACTAATACACCTGAAAGACCACCATTATTTAGACAACCGAATTTTAGTAGAAGAGGAGAAACAGGCTAGGGGTCCAGTCAAGGAAAACCAACTATGGGAGAAAATTCAGGAAGTAACATTCAATTATCTACACCACGCAGAGGCAGTAGTTCAACATAGTTCAAAATTGTAGGCCTAGATTCCACCATCATATTACCATAGTTTCCTGGGCGAGGCATCATAGGACAATGAAAAAATCTATTTGTCTATGAAAATATCTGGGAACCAAAGTATATCATAGATGAGGATACAAAATTCATGTAGTTAGATATAACACTCAGAGATCGCGCGTTGGACTCTACATGAGCCTTGATGTAAACAGTCCACAAGGAGCACCAAAGATTGTCGTAGAGATGAAAAAGATACTGGTAAACGAGCTTCAGAATCCAAGCTCAAAAGACTAGTACATGAATGAAATGATTGAAATCGGGAAAAAAACAGGTGAGTCTGTCTGGGATATTGATCAAAGGTTCAAACATCTAAAAGGTAAGTTGAAGTATTTTATTACTGACATGCAACATAGGCAGTTATTTGTGAACACACTATTACCACACTTGAGACAACAAAATTTTCAAACTCAGGAAAGGCCCTGCAAGCATCCCTGAAGATAGAATAAAACTAGTATCAATAGACAGATCCAACAATAAAGGAGCTAAAAGAGGATATGAAGAATCTGACATTTCAATTGAACCAGAATAAGGGGAAAGAGAAGAGATAATTTGTTTGGTGTACATTATGTAGGACAAAATAACATCATAAGAATGAATGTCCAACCTTTTCACAGAACTTGGTAGAAGGGGTGCTAAACCCCTTTCTAATAGGAGGACCATGGTGCGATATTTTTAAGACACATGGGCATGATCCATATCATTGTCCAATGATGTAGAAGTATAAGACAGTGCCAAAAAATTCATATTTCATTTTTTGCAAATCAATGGGTCATGATGACTAGGATGTAGAACGCTAGAATTAATGAGAGAAATAAATTCACACACCTGCAGGGTACAAGAAAATATGATGGCGGGCCAAGATGCACCACAATTCAATAATGTACCACAACAATTCAATATCGCGTAGCTGCAGTACAATAATGTGCAACCACAATATAATCCTATGTAGTATAACTAGGTACCACAATATAATGCATCGCACGGAGATAGAGGTGGATTCAGAGGTGGAGGCCGAGGTAGAGGAGGATTTGAATGAGGTAGAGGGAAAGTAGTTTACCACAAATTTCAACAACTAGGAAATTATGCAAGAGACTATCCACTTCCACCTGTGACATGCATGTATTGTCGAGTAGCAGACCATGACACAAAAGACTACCCAACACTATTGGGAAAAAATCAGGAAAAAAGGAACCAAAAGAATTAGAATTTCCAATGGATTTTTGTAGAAGCCAAGGATGATGGGAAGAAAATCAACATAGTGCCTCGAGGAGGATCCAAGACAGAAGCTGATGCAACACAACAAGATCCATCTCAACACTAGTGGGTTAAGCAGAACACTAAGCCACAAAATCATTTTGACGTGTGGAAACAAAAGGAAACATTTAAGGAGGCCATACAAGATATTCTAAAAGAGAAAATTGTGTCTACATCAATTGTGCAACAAACTCAGGATCCAACAATGTACGAGATGCCATCTTCAATGGATCACACTAGAAAAGGACAAACTTTAGAGAAAGTAACATAAATACTTTTTTGCAATCCTGTGTTAAGTTATTGAATGATCCATCATCCATTAATGTCTTACATGATTTTCTAGAAAGATGCAACACAGAGGTAGAAGGAAAATTAGAGCAAAAGACAATCAATCATCTTCGTACAAGAAGAAGAACAAGTAGGGAATTCAAGCTAAATGCCAACATTGGGGATTTCAATATAGGAGATATCATACTTGATTTAGGCTCTAAAGTAAAAGTCTTACCCAAGAAGACATTGCAGAGTATGGGGGAACCCACATTAGGCTATTCACCTATCCAGTTGAAACTATCAAATTAGCATAGAGTGTTACCAATTCAAAGATCTAAAGGTGTGAAAGTAGACTTGCATGGAGTGCGCACTGTGGCATATTTTGAAGTGACAGAGATAGTAGATGGCACACCACCCTACCCAACATTACTTGGATTGGATTGGGCATTTGATAACCAGGTTGTGATCAACCTGAAGATAAGGAAAATGACTTTTGAATTAGGCAAGTACAGAGTGATTGCACCATTGGATCCTTCATAAGGGGAAAGGTTTGTAGAGGCAACATGTTTGGACTTGGAGGAAATAAATCAGTTATATCGGACTACTGTATGAGAATAATATTATGTCAACCTAAATGGAGATGGGGGTACTCAGATGGAGAGGCATTACATCATGTGCCTCGGGCTCAAAAATAGGTTTGGAGAACTAGAAATAGAGACTACATGAAGTATCCGCAAGGAGGTGTGAAAGAATCGACTATGTAGTAAGGTGGGTTGATACATAGATAAGGGAACCTCCATGTTTTCATGGTTTGAATGACTTAGAGGAATTATTGACAAATGATGAGAAATAAGTCTTGGATAATCAAAGGTTATTAGCCCTAGATATTGCACTCAAGGAAACACCTACAATATGGTGGGGCACACACAAGGAAACAATTCAAGACTAGTATTAGTGTAAAAGGTTACTGTGCATTATATTTGGCACAAAACAGGGGAACACTACATTGCAAAAATATGATGGGAGAGGAAGGCCAGCTGAGCATCTAGAGAAATGCAAAACAAAATGGAGGTTGAAACCACCATAAGAATGGCCTCACTACTTCATTCATACATTGGAAGGGATATGAGGGAACTGGTACATAGACCAGGATATGCACAAAGACACTACAGAATGTGTAACATTACAATGGAATTTTGTGGTAACTTTCTCATTTGAGCATGAGAACTTCAATATTGATTCATCTCTCAAGCTAATACAGGGAATGATATTTTTTGAGGAACCCGTGGTGGAAATTATAACATAATATCATCATAATAACAGACATGCAGTCAAATATTTACTCTCATGTTATCATGTCACAGAGGAAACACCAAATGAAAATGATCCACACAACATTCAGACAACAGAGATTGAAGGAGAGAGAGAGGTGTAAGGTCCATCTCTGGAGTCAGAGGTATTTTCTACACAAATCAAGGTCAATAAAGTCAACATTGGGATATAAGAAAACCCTGAAATGGAAACCATTGGAGACTAATGGGATGAGAAGACACTAGAAAGGATAACATAGTTACTGCACAAATATAGTGACCTGTTTCCAACAACCTTTACAGAGATGAAAGAAATAGAAGGTGAGATAGGTGATATGAAGATACCCCTAAATCCAGATGTTAGACCTGTCAAAAATAGACCTTACAAGTTGAATCCAATGTATAAGCAAAAAGTAAAAGCATAACTTGACTAAATGTTAGAAGCTAGTATCATAGAGCTAGTAGAGGAATCTGAATAGATCAGTCCCATGGTAGTCCAAGAAAAAAAGCAAGGAGGGATAAGAATTTGTGTAGATTTGAGGAAATTAAATGATGCTTTCTTACATGATCCTTTCCCTACCCCTTTTATAAATGAAGTCTTGGACAATGTGGGAGGATAGGAAGCATATTAATTCACAGATGGATTCACAGGTTATCATCAGATCAAAATATCTCTAGAGGATAGGCATGAGATTACATTTGCTACAGAATGGGGATCATACCAATATATAGTCATTACCTTTGGATTGAAGGATGCACCAACCATCTTTTCAAGGGTGGTCATAGATGATTTTAAATATTTCATACATAAGCTATTAGAAGTATATTTGGATGACTGGATTGTTTTTAGTCTTTTGATATATCATGTAGAAGTCCTAAGGCTAATGTTGGAAAGATGCAGGGAATGTTAGATCTCATTAAACATCAAGAAATGAATTTTTGGCACACCTTTTGGGATATTATTGGGACATATAGTGTGCAGACAGGGTTTATGGGTTGACCCTGCTAAGAGTTTTGTAATCATGACCTTACCACCACCAAATTCAGTGCACCAATTAAGAGCCACACTTGGACATACAAGGTACTACAGAAACTTTATCAAGGGGTATGCACATATTACTATGCCGATGGAAAAATTGTTGAAGAAGGACACCAAATTTTAATGGAATGAGGATTGTCATTAGGGATTGGATACCTTGAAGGATAAGATGGTCACATCACCTATATTAGTGTTTCTAGATTGGGAAAATACATTTCATGTGCATGTAGATGCATCATCAATAGCACTTGGAGCAATTTTGGAACAATCAAGAGAAGGATACTTAGATCATCCTATAGACTTTGCAAGTAGGAAGTTATCAGAATCCAATCAGAATTATAACACCACAGAAAGAGAATGCCTATCCATAGTCTATGCACTTCAAAAATTTAGACATTACTTATTAGGAAAGCATTTTAAAATGTTCATGGATCATTTTTCCGTCAAATATCTAGTCAACAAACCAGTGTTGGGGGGGAGGATATGTAGATGGTTTTTATTGTTTCAGGAATTTTATTTTGAGGTATTAGTTAAACCAAGGAAGATGAATGTAGGACCAGAACACTTATCAAGGGTAACCAATGGCAAAGAACCTACGAACTTGGAAGACAACTTCCTGGATGCAGAGTTAATTTCATTATAGGTAGAAGATGAGTACTTCGCTAATTCTATTAAATTCTTGAGTACATGAGTTGCACCAAAGGAGTTTAGTACTACGCAGAAGAAAACATCGTAGTCAGAGTTGCAGAATATCAACTCATTGCAGGTCATTTATACAATATGGGCGCAAACATAATCTTGAGAAGGTGTATATTGGAACATGAACAACCTATGGTTCTAGAAGAAGCCCATGAAGGTATAGCTAGAGGACACTATGTAGGAAAATCTACCGTGCAGAAGGTATTGTGCACAGGTTTATGGTGGCCAATAGTTCATAATGATGCGAAGGAATATTTCTAGAACTATGACGTCTGTCGGAGGGTTGGAAAACCTAACATAAGGGATGAGATTCTCCTAAGACCACAAGTAACTCTTCAGTTATTTTAAAGTGGGAAATAAAACTTGTCGGCCCTATTAATCCACCAACAAGAAGGTTAGGATCTCGATACATCATTATTGCGACAAAATAATTAACTAGATGGGAAAAAGCAACACCATTCAAGGATTGTAGCACAGAGATAGTGGCACACTTCTTATTTGAGCAAGTGATCATAAGATTTGGATTTCTTAGGATTTTGGTGAGTGACCAAGGCACCCATTTTATTAATAGTACCATCAAGGCTATGAATGAGTATTTTGAAGTCTATCACCAGAAGAGTAAACCATATCATCCTCGGGAAAATGGGACAGTAGAAGCTTTCAACAAGAATTTGGAGAATGATTTGACAAAGATCTACAATGTGAACAGAGACAATTTGGATTTAAAAATACCAGAAGTTTTATGGGAACACATGATTACATTCAAGAATTTTACAGGATAGACACCATTCAGATTGGTGTATGGACAAGAAGTAGTGGCTCCATTAGAAGTTTTGGTACCCAGTCTGCGCATAGCAACAATTACAAATATGACATAAAGAGGCACAGTACAAGAAAGGTTAAGTAAACTAATGGAGTTGGAAGAAGACAGGATTCTGGAAAGATTCCACAAAGAGGTATATAAATCAAGGGACAAATCATGGCATGACAAACACATAAAGAAGAAGAGATTTAAGGAGGGAAACCTAGTTCTTCTCTATGACAACAAAATTTTGCAACATCCTGGTAAGTTCAAAATGCATTGGCTAGGGCCATATGAAGTGAAGAATGTCACAGATGGAGGATATATGCAGCTAAAGGACTTGACATGAGCATAGATGAAACAAATGGTGAATAGTAGTCTACTGAAACTATATAGGGACAATCGACCTACTAACTCTCAATAGTTGTAGTGCAGTAAGGAAACAATGTGTATATTGTACTATAGTAGATATAAGGAGAGAAAACTTATAAAAATAAATAAAAAGTAGAGAACAAAGAAAAAGGAAGACAAAAGCAGAAAAAGGATAAAAATACAAAAATAGGAGGAAGTTGGTTGAACGGAAGGAACATGGAAAAATTCACGCACAACGACTAATGCGCCATGATTTGGAAGATGGTGTGCAGGAAAAATTGGACATTGCGCAAATGCACGGAAATAGTGAAAAAGTCGGCCAAACAGTTATGGTAAGGTCTATAAAGAGTGGAAAGAACGGGTTGGTTCAACACTTAGTGATTTTTATAGAACAAAGAGAGTTGATGAGCTTGAACTAGGATAAATTGGGTAAAGGTGATAACATTTGATTACTCATTCAACAACATGACACCTCCAAAGTTTGGCGCTCCAGGGAAATATTTTAGGGTTACTCGACATGACCAAAGAAGAAAGGAATGGTTGGTGGAACCCGAGAATGTCGTAGAGCTGGAAGATGTCACTACCTCAAAGCCAAAGTCACTCAACCTGAAAAGGGTAGAGGAGGAAACCTCAATAGTCATGCAAGGATAAACAGGTCAGTTCTCTACAAACCCAAATGGCAGCACAAACCCTATCCCATAAAAACCTACTAAACCCAAGGAAATGAAGGTCCAACAACAGGGTCATGACGAAGAGGAGGTATTGGTCGAGGACATCACCAACCAGTCATAAATTGAGGGAGAAGAAAACGATGTGACATAAACAATGGTGGAAGGCCAACCCGCCATCTCCCAGAAAATAAAGGTGCAGGACGCCGCAAAAATCGCACTCCCCTACATCTCAGAAACAATGGTCACAATGGAGGACATGCTCAGGAAAGTGCCTAAATTAAGATACTTAGACCATGATGTTCGCAACATGGAAAAGTTCCCATACTTTCTAGAGGGAACCTATTTGGCAGACACACGGGAGATAGGACCCCTAGGTAGACCCATCATGGAGCCCATGGATTGGATTACAAGGCTCTACAATTCTGGCATCATGAACGTTCTGGTCATACCGCACTTAGGGCACGGTAAGAATGTGGGACTGTGCATCAAGAAGTTGTTGGTCAGGGTACATGGAGGTATTATATGGATGGATAGGCTAGTCCATATTTATGTGGCCTTGATTGCAAAAATTATAGGATTTCCCACTATTGGTGCACAACTCGAAGAATAGTTAGAAAACAAAGCACGTGAAAAGGAGATCGATGAGATAGTAAAGGCGCAATTTGGAACTAACAGGGGAAACAAGGGTATTGTCCTCAAAGATATCAACGACCCTGTGACACAGTTCACCAGCAAGATAATGGCTTGAAATATGATGAGGAAATGCAATAAAGAAGAGGCTCTAGTAGAAATCATAGAAGTGGTCATGTAGTGTGATAAAGGGATCATGTTTAGTTGGGTGTTGTACCTCCTAAACTAGTTTTTGATCGACTGTCGGGATGTGCAAGACAATGGAACTGAGTTCCATTATTCCTGGCTCCTCATCCTCATTTCTTTGGTCGCTTGGAAGGAACCAAAATTCTCATCTTTTCTAGATAGGAAAGGGAAGTTCTATGCATCCAGGTACAAAACCCTCTAGGAAGCAAAGGATAATAAAAATCAACAGGAAAATAGCACGGTGTTCACCATGATTCTTGAATATATACAACAGTGAACGAAAAATGTATGGCACATTCCTATGGAGGTGGTCTAGGAGTATGAACGGATATCCAAGTTTAAGGCATCCAGGAACCATATGTGGATCATGGATGCAAGGGATCCAAAGAAAATATAGTTGGAGATGAAGTATTGTGTCTCAAAGGAAGAAGCGGATTGTATCATTAAATATTGTCCCATGCAGTGGAAGGTTCCAGCAGCAAAGACAACAACCAAACCTAAGGATCAAGCAAAGGTAGGATCGTTGACCAAGACATGTAGCCCGACCGCCAACACCAGGAAGGCTACAACGTGCACTCAAGTGTCTGGAATAAGTGAAGCACCAAAGAGGGAAAGGAGGACAAACACAATGTCCAGGGATGAAGTCAATAGGGATGCCAAGAATGGAGAAATATCTTGGGTTGAAGAGGAGGAAGCACAAATGAAGAAGAGTGGGGTGCATCCCTCATAGAAAAAGAGAACTACAGTGCATCAAGAGAAAACATGCAAGAAGATGAAATACACTAAGAAACCTCTAGTCATCACTCCGAAAGAGGATGATGAGGATCTAGTGGCAGAAAAAGTCAAGGAAAAGAGGGAATACGAGGTCTGCATAGCTGAGGCATAGAGGGAGGAGATCATGGCGAATCTAGTGGACATCCATGATACTCTCCAAAGGATGCATATTTTTACAATGCATCAGCCAAAAAGAACACAACAAACACCTACACCGAAGGAACAAGAGGACACAATGGAGATAATGGTAAAGGGAAACAACACTTTCATGGTCACCCATCATATGATGCGAGTGGATGAGGAGAAAGCACAGAATCTAGTAGGGGACATACACTGAATTGAGTTGGTTATAGCATAGATCCCTACAAAGGTGCTATATAGACTACAAGCAAGAGTCATGCAAGAATTCCACTCCATAGCACACGCAGATTCCACCAAATTGGCAGTTGTAATAGAGGTAATCAAATTGCTACAAATCACATGCGATCAATTAACTCTAGAGAAGGTGGAGGAGAAGAAATGAGCAGATAGATTGGGGAAGGGACTAATAGAAGTCTACAACAACATCCCAGACTATGCACAGGAGCCAAAAGACACACCTAAAGGGAAATTTAAAAATATTGTGCAGGTCATGGAGAAGTACAAAAAGGAGATTATAGATCTCATGGAGAGACTAACTCCTTCTATTTTCCAGGTGGATATTGGTGGCCACCCACCTGTTCCAAATTCCAACTAGCTCATCTTGATAGTTTTCAGTTCAACACGTTTCTCTGTAATGGGGAAATTTCTTTGTAATTGTGGGTTTTTCACTTAAGGGGATTTATTGAAGCCCTATGCAACATCCAGGTGGATATTGGTGGTTTCCCACCTATTCCAACTGGCTTATTTTGGAATTTTTCATGTCAGTACATCTTTCTGTACTTCCAGGGCCGTTTTTGGGGCTCTAAACAATGTTTTCTTGGATTTCCACAATAAAACTATGGGTGTAGTCAGAGTTTGATGGAATAATATGTAGTTCTCAAAAACATCTTTCCAACGAGCTATCACATGCCTAAAATGAATATTGTATGCAAAATTTACAACCCCGGGAAGTTAATGTACTAACTTACCCCAACGAGGCCCACATGAATTTTGGCGCTTCATCTTCTAGGGTTAGGTTTTTGGATAGGTTTTTGGATGTCTAGGGTTTTGGCATTCATATTTATCATAAAAATTCTTTTAGAGCCTCATTTTAATAATCTTTTGTCAAATGAGTGTAGTTGTCACATCTCTTCTCAAAGATAAAGCTGCCACCATTCTAGCGAGTCTTGCACTCTGTATTTTTATAGTCTCTGTACATTTATTTAATTAATACAAATCATGTGTTGTTTTATTTCTCTGTTTCTCATAATTTTTATGTATATTTCATTTTAATATCTCTATTTTCAATTCGTTCCAAAAATAATTCAGATCAGTGGTATCAAAGAAGGCTTCTCTTGATCATTTTTTAGTGCATTTCCCCGATGAGGTACGATTATAGAAAGTTGGGTCTTGATCTTGTATCTATTGAGGAAAATCATTCTCGCATGCCCAATAAACCCTCTATAGTAGCAGAAATAAAAATGGTGGAGCAGAAGATTATATTAACATGTTGCTTGAGCAAGCTCTCGCATGACAGAGGGACAAAATGATGGAGACTTTTTCCCACATCATTCAATGTATGTCAATAGTAATAGCCACATCTTCATCAAGAGACCACTTTGGAGGAACCTCTCCCTTCAAGGTACAAGTCAATTTTTGATATTCTCATTTTTGAAGGACAGATAGATATAGATTCCTTAGAAAAATGGTTGAATCTGTTAGAAGGTCATTTCTCTGTTCACAATTTTTATGACAGGGAAAATATTACCTTCGCACTCCTCAAGGATCTCCCCCATGTCAAACATTGGCGTGAAACTTACTAGGAGCAAAGTTCCACAGAGAAATCTGGATTATATGGGACCGAGCTCACTTGGTATTTTTTTGTGGATGAGGTTAAGGAACAATACTACCCTATTGATAACTATGAAGAGTAATACATGAGATGGACCACACTACGACAAGAGAAGAGACAAACAATGTCAGAGTTCACAAATACTTTCTATACCTTGTGAACCAACCTAGGTATCAAAGACTCCGAGCAACATATGGTTCTGAAATACTGTGGGGCTTTGCATAGGTACATCCAAACCAAAATGTATTTCCTAAACATCTCATCATTGGGAGTTTCATGTCGATATGTTGTCAAAATCAAGCAGAAATTTAAGCACCAGAAAAAATGGGAGTTTGGGTCTGCAAATATGCAACAACCAAATCATGGTAAATATGGCCCTAACCAACAACCTTTCGAAAACCAGTCCAAGACACAGGAAAAGAAGGGTAAAGGAAATATGAAGAATGAGACTGGGAAGTGGTGCGACTTCCACAAAAGCCCCTAGCACAACACTGATGAATGTCTCTCGAAACAGTCATTGGTGGTCAAGTTCAAATACAAGGAGTCAAACCTTGATTCATAATCTAATCCAAAAAATATTGAAAATAGACAAATCATCGATGCAGACCCTACTGCTATTGTCGCGACCGCAACAATTCAACC
>CBVK0100098204.1:0-10333 GCA_900067695.1 Picea abies
GGGAATGGCCTTGAGGAGTGCAAAAGTAATTATTTCCCTGTCGAAAAAATTTTGGACTGAATAATACCCTTCGAGAAGATTCATCCATTTATTTACAACATTCGCATCTATCAATCCTTAGAATAATGGAATTTAAAAATTTAATTTTACCTTGAAGGGGGTTGCATGGCCGCTTGATGAAGATGCATCTCCTGTGGGAAGTCACTGAAGGATCTGTGTAAATTTGTCCATCATTGTGGTCCTTTTTCGCGCAATGGCTTCCTCGAGAAATATTTTAAAAGGATATTCTACTCCATCATCTTTCTTCTTGTCCCCCATGGGTTGTTTTTGGGCTCAATGTGGCCGATCTTGCAAAGGATCGACTGGTTTGAGTCCCAACTTCTTGTACCCAGATCTTGTTGGGGACATGCATGAAGAAAAATAAATTAAGAGTAGACCGCTCTGATACCACTGATCCTTATTTATGAGAAGAATGAAAGGAATAAGAGACTGAATACAATAACACATAGATACAAAGAACAACAATAGATATCCAGTGAACAATAACTTCTATTGAATAAATAAAATAGGGTGAAACTATAAAACTGCAAAACTAGAAACAACTTGCTCGAATGGTGGTATTTATCTCTAAGAAGAGATGTGGCTTCTACACACATCCATCTGAGAAGAATGATTACAATGAGGCTCCAAAGGCTCTTTTAACATTACTCATGAGTTACAGAACCCTATACATCCAAAAACCTAACCCTAGTAGATGAAACGCCAAACGTTATGTGGCCCCCGATGGGTAATTTGGTACCTCAACTTCCCGAGGTCGTAATTTTTTCATATGAACACTATTTTAGGCATGTGATAGCTCGTTGGAAAGGTATTTTCGATAACTACACATTATGTCGTCAAATTTTGACTCCATTTATAGTTTGACTATGGCAAGCCAAAAAATAAAAATTAGGGACCCAAAATGACCCTAGAAGTATAGAAAGATGTATTGACATGAAAACTTCCAAAATAAGCTAGTTGGATTATGTGGGGGGATACTAATATCCATATGGAAGCTATGTAGGGATTTAGAAAATACCAAAAGTGTAGAACCTGTTAGCACTCTATAAATTTGTTCGACTGATAAAACAAAAGAAAGAGGTAACCTACAAACCACTTTAGAGATGGGTACTAGCCTACTCATCTTAGAGAGGGCTCTCTCCTATCACTTTTTATTTAATAGATGATTTTTCTTTAACAAATCACTGGATAGGTTTTGTTTCTTTGAAGGGTTTTTTACAATTTTGTTGGCAAGGAACGGGAGGGACACTTAGGGATATGGAGTCAAACTTATGAAAATGAATGGAAGCATTGACTGGTCAGTAGAACTCTCCAGAGGATAAAGGCTAAATGAGGCGATAAATTTGAGTTATATATTGTAATTTACAGAGTGTAAGAAGAAAGCAAAAACATATAATTGTATGAAAGCATTAAATAAATGAATTATGACTTAGTTAGGAAGAACTTAACATTGTTTAAATTGCTTCATCCGAGATAATCACAACATGAATTCTTGGCCTTTAACTATCCAATTTAAACAGAGGACAGTGAAAATGGAATTTAATCACACGGGAAGTACATAAGAAGAAAGAAGACGAAACTCAGACCACCACCATTAGAATCTTTTCATGGATATTTTAGGACATATGCATGTGCATTCTATTCAACTTCAAAAAATTACATTCAAGTTCCAAATAGCTAAAAATGTGCCCTTTCACTTCTTCCAACCCCTAATACATTTGGAACTCCTAATATTTATACAAGTTGAGTTCCTTTGGTTTGAAAACGATTACAATGATTAAAATGAAACGTTTTGGTATTTGAAACTGATTATAATGATTACAAAGAAACGTTTCAGTTTTGAAACTGATTACAATGATTATAATGGAGTGTTTCGGTTTTGAAACTGATTACAATGATCAGCAAGAAAACATGTCTTGATTCAGATTCTGGCTCCTCTAGCATTTCAATCCAGTCCCTTTCTTTGCCACTTGCTCTTCTCTGGTCTTCCACATGGTCTACTATCTTTAGTGACATCGGGACATCATCTACTGGGCCCTGGAAAACTGCATTTTGTCTTACCCATCCTGATTATTTCCTTCCATTGCAAGTCATAAGGGATATCATAATCTGTCATTTCTTTTATAAAAATCTCCATGTCAATGCAGGAATCAAATGACATGACTGGAAATACAAGCTTGACTGCTTTGAATTGATTCATAATTTCAAAGTTTGTAATTAGATGCTCAACTAATGTAGCTCCTTTCAGATTTTCCTCTAGGGTTTCGAACTTGCAATGATCCATTCTGCACTGAATCAAATGAGCATTGTATTGTTCCTGATCATACAAATTTCCCTTTCCATCCCAAAATGGTGGAATTCCTTTGATAAATAATTCTTTTAACAAATCCTTGAACTTGTGTACACTCTGTTCCATCTGTGTTGCCTTGGTTTGGACTGATTTCAATAGGTTATGTTTAGCAATAACCCTCCTGGCCCAGATAATCAATGTAGTTATGTCAGAGCCCAGATAATCAATGTAGTTATGTCTTCAACCCCAATATTTTGAAGGTCTACAATAGGAATGGAGTTGAGTATATTTATGGCGTTTTGGGCCCATTCTGATGGTTTCTTTGAAAAATTTTGGTTTAGAATGCAAAATTTTCCTGCTTTAAACTTCAAAAACCTGGCCTTGGTTTTACTCAATTTAGGAGGAGACTATAAATTTCTCAACACATAAATAATATCAACATACCATGGGGATTCAAGGAATTTTTTAGATACCCGAGGGACCTTTTCTTCTTCTGAATCTACTGATAAATCAATAATGAAATTAATTCCCAAGAGTTTACAAATTGACTATTCCATCAGCTTTGCAATTCCCTGCCCCTTGATCAACTTTATAGGTTTGATATGGAGTTCATACTCCAACAACAAAGCTATCCACTTTCCCCTTTTACCTAGAGGATCAGTCTGAGCCAAATGTCCTTCACAGAATTGTTGGGAACATAAGCAACAGTATGGGAATGTAATATATAAACTCTAAACTCCTTTAGGGCCTTGACCAGTGCATAAGCCTTCTTTTCCATGATATCATACTTTAATGGGGAATTCCACATTGTCATGTTTTAGTAAGCTATAGGCCTTTCAAAGTTATGTTCATATTCTTGTAACAAAACACCAACAATTGTGTGTTCTGAGGAAAAATAAAACAATATCAAGTCTTTTGCAAAATTGGGACTGGAGAGTATTGGGGCTTTGATCAATGCCACTTTAATATCTTCAAAATATTTTCTGGATTCAGGAATCCACTTTATCTCACTTCCTTTTCTAAGTTTGTTAGTGATATGATTTATGATTTCAGCCAGGTTAGGGATGAACCTTCTCAGAAAATTTACTTTCCCTAGGAAAGATTGTACTTCTTTTTTGCTTCTAGGTGTGCCAATTTTAAGGATTTCTTAAACTATGTTTGGATCTATATTTATTCCCTCCTTTTAAATAATGTGACCAAGCAACTTTACCTCTTCCATGCTAAAATTATACTTCTTTGGATTCAATGAAATGCCAAACTTCCTACATTTCTGAAAATCCCTCCTTATATGTTTAAGATGATCATCATCAGAAACTGAATATACAGTGATATCATCTAAGTAAATAAAAATAAATTTATCTTTTTCGTCATGAAAGGCTATATCCATATCCCTTTGGAAAGTTTCTCCTTCATTTATGAGCCCAAAAGGCATTTTGGCATACATGAATGTGCCCCATGGTGTTGTAAAGGTTGTATTTTCCTGATCATCAGGTTGTACCATGATTTGATTGTACCCAAAGAAACCATCAAACATTGATATTTTTTTAGAACCAAGCACTTTCTGCAGAATGTGATCCATCTTAGGTAGTGGGTAATTGTCCTTGAGAGATATCTTGTTTAGATTTCGAAATTATACACATAATATGATCTCTCCACTTTTCTTGCGGATAGGTACCAAATTTTCCACCCACTTAGAAAACCTCAAAGACACTATGATCTTGGCCTCAAACAACTTATTTATCTCTTTTTCAATCAGTGGCAGTAGCAAAGGATCAATTCTTCTTGATTTTTTCTTGAAAGGTTTATGATCCTCTTTGATTGGAATCACATGTTGAATCACCTTAGTATCATAAACCTTTAGATATTCATAACTCCATGCAAAAACATTAGGAAATTATTTCATTAAACTGATATACCTTTTCTTGACCTCTAGGATAAGTGTCTTGGATAGCTTGATTATCTTGGGATCTTCCTGAGTCCCAATGTTTCAATCTTCAACATCTCCATCATTTGCAATAATTTTAGGACTTCTGGCTATATCATTATTGTCAAGGATTTTTTCTAATGGGACCAGGCCTTTGGGAATGATGGTATTTTTTAGCCACATTATGGCCTTACCAACAATCTGATTCTTGAAATAATCATCATTAGTGAACACAGTTGCATCTTATTCTTCACAACAATATTCTTCATCAATATTCAAATTTTCAAATGCACCATCCATCTTAAGGAAACTTTCTACTTGTTTGTCATCTTCAAAAACTTGTTAGTACTTAATGTTATTAGGTATTGCTGGCGTGTTCTTGACCTCAATCTCATATCTTCTGTTAGGAAAAAATGGAATCTTGAAAATTGAGGTTGAAGTAGCCAGGGCATCAACAATCTGATTCTACCCCCTTGGAATCACTAAAAGATTATACTTTGGAACTTCTTCCATAATATCAAGCACTATATTCCTATATGCTCTTAATCTAGGATGCTTTTCTTGGTATATACCCTTTATCTGATTTATAATCAACTCAGAATCTCCATGTACAATTATTCTCCTAGCACCCATTTCTTTCAAATTCTTCAATCCCAACACTAATGCCTCATATTCATCCATGTTATTTGTGCAATCAAAAGAAAGTTTATAAGAACAAATTTTTGTACCTGATTTGGGGGGTTAATCCACACACTAGCCCATGCTCCTTCTCTGCTGACAACTCCATCAAATATCATATTCCACATTTCATTTTCTGCATTATTTTGTTGATCTGGTTTGTCTTTGATAGTCATATCAGTATTTCACACCTCCTCCTCAAAACTCTAATCATTAAAGAAAATAGAAGAACCAATCTCAATTTCCACAAAATAAATGGGATGGTTGTCTAGCTGAGATTTTTTACTAACCATATAATTGAGCAATACTTCCCTATACAACCTCTTATCTGGACCAAAAATAGGGATAATGGCATATGACATATCCATTTGCAAAGTACCTTTCAACTTTGCATCCCATGACCTAGATAACAACATGCCAAATTTAAGGGGGATATCATCAACCACCACATCCATGACCATATTTTTTGTTGTAATTTGAGACAAAGATACTACCAGATCTTTGATTAGGCCCAAGAACTTCACCTTCCTTGAATCAAAAGAGAAAAGATCCTTGTAAGGCCTTGTAATGTCCAAACCCAATTGGTCCATGACCATCTTGGGCATCATATTATGGGATGGTCCTGAATCTAACATAGCATTATGCAAATTCATATCATGAATATTTAGACTAACATAGAAAGGAGAGACATAGTTAGCATCACAACTTTACTCTACATGTGGGACAGACAAGATGGCAGGATGATAATCTTGTATATTTAAAGTATCAAAAGTTTCTTCCATCTTGAGTATCTTAATGATATGATTTATGTATTCATTATTCTTTATCTTCTCATTGAATGGAACATAAATTTTAATTTTGTCCATCTCACTTTCAAAGCTGAAGGAAGACAAGGGTTTTTCTACTTCTTTGGTGACTGTCTCCTTTCTTACTTCAAGTACTTTCTTTGGAGGCTCTTCCTTCTTCTTTCCTTTCTCCACAACATCCTTTCCAACAGATTTCTTCTTAGGCTGACTTGGAGAAGGGGTATTATTTTGAAATTCCTTGGTAGGATTTCCCTTTGGGGGATTTGTAGGTACCTTTTTAATTTGAAGATTATATTGTTTATGGAATTGCATGATGAGATTATGTAGTCCTTTCTAATAGTATTTCGTTTCTACTGATAACCTTTCATCATTCTCATGCATGAATACATCATTTGCAACCATGAACTGATCATTATCTTCTTTGGTAAAAAACACCATTGTTTCATCACCATCAAAAAAATGAATATTGTCTTCAAAAGTTTCATAAAAATTTTAATTTACATAATTATTTTGAAAAGGATGTCTTATTTGTTGATCACCCTGGTTCCTCTAATCTATTTTTCTGATTTGTGGAACTACTTTTGATTTCTAGGTGGAAAATCAACCTGCTCTCTAGTGTTAAGTTTATTATATAAAGACATCATTTCCATGAGTTTCTCCATGGTCTTCATCATCAACTCAAACATCTCTTCTGATGACTGTGAGGTTGAAGTTGCGCCTTATATTGGACCTTGTTTATGTCTCTGTCAGAATTATATTTTAGATTTACTTCAACTTATATTGCATCACTCATCATATCAACTAGTGAAGTAGATCTTCTTTCTCTCAACAACAAAGCAAAATCATTGTTAAAGGAATCAACATATCTAAGTTGAGCAACACTAGGAGGAGGTTTTACTTCAGTAGGAATTGAATTGTAAACTTTCATAAATTTAGTTGAAAAATCTTGTATTGTTTCATCAAGTGACCTTCTCATGTTGTTCTGGGTTAGCAACCGAATGGGGTTTTTATTGTCACCCCACTTTGCATGAAAACTTGTTTCAAAGGCTTCAAAATTTGGGATACTTGCTACTGGGAAAGCTCTAAACCATTTTCTGACTTCACCTGTGAGACTTTGTGCAAACAACCTCATTTTTGCATCTTCATAATCTACTTCTTCTGGGTACACAAAATCATTGAGCCAATCTAAGTATTTTTGGGATGACACATTGCCTTTAACATCATACAACTTAATCCTCTAATTATAGTCCCGAGGTAAATCATGTAACCAAGAAGGTAAGACAAGTGGGGGAAACCTAGATTCCAAGGCTATAATAAGAACTTGAAGTGGTTGATTGTTCTGAGTAGGAATCACAATGGGTCTAATAGAGGCAGCTGAAATTAAACCTTGGAACCTCTTCTCATCAAAGATGATTTCATTCAAACTGGATTCAGATCTAGTTTTGAACAGAGTTTGCTCAAATTTCAAATCAAAATCAAGGTCTTCAATGCTTTTTACTCCATATTTGGGTAAGGATAGATTTTTGTCTAGAAAAAAAACTAGGCTTATTGGCCTTTCTTTTCTCGTGTGTACAAGTTTCTTAGGATCAGAAACAGGGATTATCTCTTCTGGGTATGGATTTATTCTGGTATGAATTATCTTGGGAGCCATGATTTCTACTCAAACTACTTTATGCTACTGATATATTTATAATGGATTCACCAAGTTAAATATAGTCTCATCCAATAAGGTGTTTGATTCACTGTCACCCTCAAGAATCAAATTTGAAGCTTTAAGTTGTTCTTTTCCCAAGGAAGATTTCACTTTTGATCCCCGACAACAGCGCCAAAATGTTATCACTCTGTAAATTTGTTCGGTTGATAAAACAAATGACAGAGGTAACCCACAAATCACTTTAGAGATGGGTACTAGCCTGCTCAACTCAGAGAGGGCTCTTTCCTATCACTTGGTCTTTAATAGATGAGTTTTCTTTAACAAATCACTGGATAGTTTTTGTTTCTTTGAAGGGTTTTTTATAATTTTGTTGGCAAGGAAGGGGAGAGACACTTAGGGCTATGGAGTCAAACTTCTGAAAAAGAATGGAAGCACTGAATTGGTTGGTATAAATCTCCAGAGGATAAAGTCTAAATGAGGCGATAAATATGAGTTATATATTGTAATTTACAGAGTGTAAGAAGAAAGGAAAAAGATATAATTGTATGAGAGGATTAAATAAATGAATTATGACTTAGTTAGGAAGAACTTAACATAGTTTAAATTTCTTTAGCTGAGAACATCACAAGATGAATTCTGGGCCTTTAACTATCCAATTTAAATAGAAGACAATGAAATTGGAATTTAAGCACACAAGAAATACATACGAAGAAATAAAACAAAACTCAGACCACCACCATTAGAATCTTTTCATGGAAATTTTAGGACATTTGCATGTGCATTATATTCAACTTCGGAAAATTACATTCAAGTTCCAAATAGCCAAAAATGTTCCCTTGCACTTCTTCCAACCCCTAATACATTTGGAACTCCTAATATTTTTTTAGGGTCCTAACCCGCACATAGGTAGATCTATATATTCAGATGTAATAAAGGTCAATATTAATAAGGCCTTTCAATAAAATAGAATAAGGCAGATGTAAGAAGATATAATAGAAGCTTCCGCTTCTAGAAGGATCTTCCTTTAGACCCTTCTCTTGATAGACATATTTGTTGGCATGTTTTACAGGCAGCGTATGCTTTTCATTGATGGAAACTACAGCAGCGATGATGGCTTGAGTACAGGAGCGTGATCAGCAACGCAGTGATAATGGGGAGGAGTAGCAACAATGATCATTGGATCAACAATTTATAATTCTCGATGGTTGTTAGATCTCAATGTAGACAAGAGGATCATGTAGATATGGAGGATAGATCTTGGGCATTAGATATGAGTGCAGGGTCCAACCATCGTTGGATCCAGGAGAGCCTACACGTTCTTTAAAGTTCTAGGAGAAGCGGGCTTACAAAATCCTGAAAGCAAGAGGACCGTCCATCTTCGGGAAGGACACGTGGATGCGCATATATGGAGGATAGATCTCAGGTGTTAGATATGAGCATAGGTTCCGACCACTGTTGGATCCAGGAGAGCCTGAATGTTCTTTAAAGTGATAGGAGAAGCAAGCTTACAAAATCCCAAAAGCAGGAGGACCGTCCATCATCGGGTATGGCGAAATATCGTTGTTTCGCTGATTGGAAAGTCAAAGGAATGGTGTTCCCTAACCTGCCGAATTCACAAAATGCAAAACCCCGAAGTAAACTCCATTTCGGAGTTTCAGAAATTGGGAGATGGAGAAGTCAGAGACTCTCAACATTAGGAGTCCCAAAGTGCGGAAATGTGAAATCCCAAAATAGACACGTTAGCTAAGAACACGTGGCACAACTAGGAAATGACAAGTGTCAAGATGATTCAACATTTCAGGAACATGTAAGTCATGAATCAGAGTGAAACGTGGTAGTTATTCAACATGTGTCAATCCACGTGTGACGTCAATAGGTTTACATCACTTCAGAGTTTTAGAAATCAGGAGATGGAGATGTCAAGAACTCCTACCACAGGAGTCCTGAAATCATGAAATGAAAAATGCTGAAATCTTGTCAGCCATCCATATCAAGGGGTTATGTGGACCATTGATCTGACTCCCTTTTAGAGTTTCAGAAATCGGGAGATGGAGATGTCAAGGACTCCTACCACAGGAGTCCCGAAATCGCGAAATGCGAAACGCCGAAATCCCGTCAACCATCCATCTCAGGGGGTTATGTGGACCATTGATCTGACTCCCTTTCGGAGTTAAATCGGGAGATGGAGATGTCAAGGACTCCTACCACAGGAGTCCCGAAATCGCGAAATGCGAAACGCCGAAATCCCGTCAACCATCCATCTCAGGGGGTTATGTGGACCATTGATCTGACTCCCTTTCGGAGTTTCAGAAATCGAGAGATGGAGATGTCAAAGAACTCTCCATTGGAGTCCCGAAGTCGCGAACCCCGAAATCACAATATGCGAAATCATGAAGACATCAAGACCATCGAATCACTTAGAGTGTGGATCATTGATCTGACTCCATTTCGAAGCTTTAGATATCGGGACATTGAGCATCAAGAGACTCTACCATAGGAGTGCCAAAATCCCAAAATGCCGAAATGCGAAACACGGTTTGGCTCAATCTGTGGTCGCAGCCATTGGTCACATCGACAGAAGATGAAGGAAGGAGCTAGTTTAGATAAGCTCCATTTCGGAGCTTGGGGATCAGGACATGGAGTGTAATGAAATCATTACCATGGGGATCCCAAAATGCCAAAGTGCAAAATGGTGAAGTAAACGCAAGTTTCTATGAATTCAATCCAATGGTGCAAGTGAAGTTGAACAAGATCGCAGGGCTACGTTTGCGCTTCTCAGTGTAACCGCTAAAACAAATGATGATCTCTTCCAGAGGACTTAAAGAGGACTGAGTGTGATCACCAAATAAGGTGAAGAGTCTCTGGGAATTTTCAAGAGGGATGAAGATGTTCGTGGAGGCGATTGACAGCTGGATGAGCAT
>CBVK0100098206.1:0-10913 GCA_900067695.1 Picea abies
GTCATTGGCCTAATAAATCAAATTAAGTCTCATGGTGAAACCATAGAAGATAGAAAGGTTGTTGAGAAGGTACTTAGGAGTCTTCCTCCTAAATTTGATACCCTTGTTGTGACTTTGGAAGAGAACAAAGACTTGAGTCAGTTTAGCCTAGATGAACTACAAGATTCCCTCATTAATCATGAACACAACTTAAATAGATCAAATATGTCATTAGAGAATCTGTTTTACGCGCAATCATCTCTAAGCCATGGAAGGGCAAGGGGTAGAGCTAACTCTAGAGGTAGAGGAGGGAGTTCTGCCAGAAGTGGGCTTAGTAGCAGTCCTGGAAATATTGGTGGAAGAGGTCAAAATCTAAATAACAGTCAACCAAGTAATCATAGAGTTGGTAAATTAAAGATTCAATGCCATTACTGTAAAAAGTATGGACAATATGGATATGAGTGAAGAAACAGACAGTATAATAAGAACAAGCAAGGACAAGATCAACCACACAACACAAATATTCCTTCTAGCCCTAAGTTTATAGTGCGCACTAAAGCAATGCCTATAATCTCACCAGTTGAATGCAATGTTTCTCAATAAATTCCATGTGACATATGGTATCTAGATTCAGGATACAATAATCACTTGACATGAAACTTAGAGTTGTTTTCTAGTTTGGATAAGTCAGTCCAAACTAAAGTTATACTTGGAACGGATATCCAAATCATTGTCTTAGAAAAAGGAAATATAAACATTTTAACTAAGCAGGGGGAGAAAAAGGTTATGCCTGATGTATATTATGTTTTTGTTCTGAAGCATAATTTGATGAGCACAAACAATTGTTACAAAAAGGATATATAATCTACATGGAAGATAATCACTATGTGATTATGGACAGACATCCAAGCAATCAACTTATTGCAAGAATCTAGATGACAAGTAATAGAATGATCCCATTGAATTTGAAGAAATCCAAGAACAAAAATACAATGCAAGTTGTTGGTAAAGCAAAAGAAGCGCAGTCTCACACTGCACTTACATCAGAAAGTGTGCATAGTTCCAAGGAAGGAAAAACTAGTACGTGCAATACTAAGAAAGAAGAAGACAGTGGTGCAAAGATACAAACAACATTCCAATATGAAGTGTAGGATGATTCCTGGATATGAAATTTCATATTTGGACATTTGAATTTTGGACGTTTGAAGCTGCTACACACAAAGGATATGGTAAATTTTTTTCCATTCATTGAAAATCTAGAAAGAATATGTGAAGGATGTATTTTTGGAAAGCAACATAGAGAATCATTTCCAGTTGGGAAGCCATACATAGCAAAATCTCCACTGAAAATTGTACGTTCAAAGACTTATGGACAAATACAAAGACAATCTATAGGAGACAATACATCTTTTCTAACATTCATTGATGATTTCTCAAGAAAGAGATGGATTTATTTTATAAAACATGAATCTGATGCATTGGGTTGTTTTCAGCAGTTCAAATCACTTGCGGAGAAGAAAAGTGGTTATTACATCAAGGTTCTAAGAATTGATAGAGGAGGAAAATACTTAATAGAATTTACGAACTTTTGTATAGTTCATGGCATCTAAAAGAAATTGACTGCGTGGTATACGCTACAACAAAATGTTATCGTAGAAATAAAGAACTGAACTATCATGGAAATGGTGCGCAGTATGATGGCATCAAAACATTTTTCAAATGAGTATTGGGATGAGGCAGTAGAAACTAAAATATGCATCATGAACATATGTCCAACAAAGAGTTTGAAGAACAAAGTTCCTCAAGAATCCTGGAAAGGTATGAAGCATAATGTGGCACAATTAAAATTTGTTGGTTGTGTCGCATACACACATGTTCAATATGAGTTGAGAAAGAAGTTGGAAAACAAAGGAAACAAATGTATATTTGTTGGTTATTCTGAAGATACAAAATCATACAAGTTGTATGAACTTGTTGCTAGAAAGGTCATAATCAACTGCGATGTTCATTTCATGGAGAATGAAGCATGGGATGGAAGCATAGAAAGAACAATCAAAATTTTTGATGCTATTGGGCATGATGACACATAAGAATAAGTGGTTCAAACACCAAGTAGCAGTGAGTGCACATTTCCTTCCACTCCTAGAAGTGCGACACAAATCCCAGTTCAAACTACTCCAATAAGATCAACAGGTGCGTAGTCCACACCTTGAGTGCAACAAACTCCAACAAGCAGTCCAACTAGTTCTACATCTTTAGATCTAACATTAGCAAGAATGATAAGAAGTCTGCGTGACATTTATAATGTTGACACATCAAATTCATTTTCATTTTTTTCTCTGTTTTCACAAATAAATGATCCTTTAACTTTTGAAGAAGTTATCAAAGATGATGTATGGGCACAAGCCATGGATAAAGAAATCAGATGCATAATTCTACAGCTAGAGCGAAGCAAACTCTAGAAAGAAATCCAAGTAGTTCTGCATCTCCAGATCCAAAATTAGCAAGTCTGTGACCAAGGAAGACAAGAAGTCTACGTGAAATCTATAATGTTGACACAACAAATTCATTTTCAGTTTTTTCTCTGTTTTCAAAAATAGATGATCCATTAACCTTTGAATAAGTTGTTAAAGATGATGTATGGGCACAAGCCATGGATGAAGAAATTAGATGCATAGAGAATAATGAAACATGGAAATTGGCATATGTACTTGAATACAAGGATGTGATAGGTGTCAAGTGGATTTATAAGACCAAGCAAGATGCAGAAGGAAATGTGTAGAAGCACAAGGAAAGGCTAGTTGCAAGAGGGTTCACACTACAATCTGTAATAGCTTTCAATTAAACATTTGCGCCTGTTGAGTGCATGGACACAGTCAGAACTGTGTTGGCCATTCATGCGCAAAACAAATGGTCTCTTTACCAAATGGATTTAAAGTCAACATTTTTGAATAGACATTTAGAAGAAGAAGTATATGTGAAACAACCACAAGGTTATGAGACTCCGGGATAGGAAAACAAAGTGTACATATAAAGAAAAAATTGTATGGGTTAAAGCAAGCTCCTACAGCTTGGTATAGTTGCGTCTTCCATCTTCCATATTTGTCACCTCCATTGGGATTTAATATTCATGAGAAGATTGTCATGGAGCTGCATGTTGAACATGGCCTTCCTTTGGAAAACCTGTTGGATCTTGCTCATGCTCTATTTACTCACACTACAACTTTTTCTAAAGATGGGGAAAGTCCTAGTTTTGTGAAGTGTATGACTCCAACTGCTTGGTTGCAAGGTTATTGGGATCTCCCCATAGATCAAGGAAAATAAAATCAAGTCGAATACATTGAATGGTTTCAACATTCTATATGGCAATAGCTCTTTGTTTTGTATATTTGCAGAGGCACCGAAGAAATTGCACAGAAAGGAGGTCTTCAAGGACAATATGATATTCTTACAGGCAAATCATTCAGAAATTAAATAAAAGGATGATTTTCGAATCCTAGTGAATCAATTTCAAATTTTTACTACAAATTTCCAACTAGAAAATCAAATATGATAAGTGGCATTTGACAAATGGGAGAGAATTAGTCATCAGAGGCAATTTCAAATTTTAGGAAAATAGTGATTATGTGGAAAACACATCCCCATATTTCCAGGCATCAGAGTATCAACATCAGATATCTCTTCCAGATTTTCAGCATTCGAGATGAGGATAAGGTGGAAGAGTATCTCAAATTTCCAGGAGCATAATCGACATCTTCAGTCAAGGGATTCCAAAGAGCACAAGTACCCGATCTGTTAGGGTTTGACACCAACAACATCCAACAACCTCACCCATTCGAGATATTTTGGCAATTAATTCTAATTTTATTTTTATTTTAATATCGTTTTGTAACTATTTCCTAGAAATTAGGAGGTCGTCTATAGGAGTCAAGTAGTATTGTAACTACTTTATAGTTTTAGAAAAGTCTAGAGAGCTCCAACTCTTGATAATAATTTTTGTAAAGGATATATATTCATATGCAAAAAAAAAAAGGAGGGGGGCATCCCAAGAGCCTTTTGGGCTAGCTTTGTAATGCAAGTTTCTTTCAACAATACATTATGCAAAACAAAGAGATTCTAAACCTTGTTGGGTTAAATCATGTGTTTCATGTGTTTTGTTTATGATATTCTCATTGATTATTTTTCTTCTATTCATTTATTCATCTAGGTTGTAATAACTACAATTCAGTGAAACTTCTGTTGTAGTTAACTTTAAAACATCTATTTGAGAGCATTTTTTCCATTGTTTGGATATGAACAAAACAATACTTGTAGTATGATATTAATGCTTGATTACTGAAGGCAACTTAAATGAATTCATCATCACTCTTCTATTAAAAGGAAGACTAGATTTATCAGAATTGAATACTTGGAATTTTGCTTCAGTTTTTGTTTACATACATCTTCTATCCATCCTCATGATTTTAAATGGATTTAGCAGACGAGGTCATGCCTCTTTATTTCTAATTTGCAATGGTTGAAAGGATCGTTCATACATAGATCCAGAAGCCTCAAATATATGATCAATCAACCCATTATTATTTTCTTCAAAATGTGCTAAGGCTTGGCTCTATTACAACCTAAAGTCAACTCTTGTGAAAACAACATCCTCTAGGGTTTTTCATTGGTTTACCCTCAACTATTACAATTCTCAAGTGGTATCATCTTACCATGAACGATTCATTACATAAAGTGTTTTCTAACTGACCATCAACTTTCATTTGTCATGACAAGTAGTTTTTGGTTCACCATGAACCATCAACAATCAACTTATGTGAGTATACTTGCCTTATCATCGCTTACAACCATTAAATCATCATATGACTCATGTACATACAATTTCAAATACATTTTCATTGGAGATTGGATATACTTTTTTGGATGAATGCTTTGGGCTTCAATTTTTTTTGGAATATTGAGAGGGGGGTGAATCATTATTCTGTTATTTTATTACCACTTTCAACGAGAATATGTAATCATCAACAATTTATTACTTTAACATTTCATGAACATTTAACGATAAGCAATATCACATCAAACATGCATAGTACACCAAAATTTACTTGGAAATCCAAATGAGATAAAACCACAAAATGATTTCGAATATATCAAAGATTACATTTATGGGAAGCACCAACTTCTAAATTCTCCAGCACCAACTAGAAGGATGCTCCAACCCCCGGTTTATAGGCTCCAACCTGAAGGAAGCTACAACTCGTTGGATTCTCCAGCAACAAATGGAAGGAGACTCCAATCCCCTATTTACAGGCTCCAACATGAAGGAAGCTCCAACTCCCTATATTCTCTAGATCCAACCAGAAGGAGGCTACGACCCCCTTTCCTTGCCCCATCCTGCTTCCTTGAAATATAAGTGTAGATTCAACCTATCACTACCTCTAATATTGTCACTGCCACTGTCACCGATACATCAATCTGTCATCCAACCTGTCACTGTCTCTATCACTATCATTGTCTCATCAAACTATCAACCTATCACTATCTATGTCAATGTCTATGTCATTGTCCCTAATACATCAACCCAATCCATTCAAATAGATTATATCAAAACATATGTCCAACATCAAGTATCCAAACCATGTGTCAAAATGTACATCAAGCATGTATCATACCATGTACTATAATATATGCCTCAAGTATATAGCATCCAAAATCACATACCAATTGTATGCCTCAAATATATGCCATTATCACAAAGATTCGCCTCTAAAAATGTACCATAACATCCATAAACCAAGTACCAAATATATGTCTCAAGCATGTATCAATATCACCAAGACATGAACCTCAACCATATGCAACCATGTACCAAAAAAGGCCTCCAAGACATGACTTAAGCATGTATCAAACCATCCATAATACAAGCCTCAATCGAACACATAAAAGACATACCTTTACTCATGAAGAAAACCTATAGTATATCATCTCAGACCAACCTGGTGCATATTTTCATAAGATAGTATCTTCATTGAGTTTTCCTCAAACTCGCTAGACAGAGACTAGTCATCTAGCAGGGCCTTGTGGGACGAGTGTCGTACAACCCACGGGGGTGCCTCGTAGGATACCTATAGCCTAACCCTTGAGGGTCAACTAAATTAGGGTTTTCTCACAAAAACCCCACGTACACCTGCAATCTCGAAAATTCTCCTCCACACTTCTTCACTACCTTAGATTTGTCATCTCGGATTCGTCAATAGATCACTTCATCACTTGATAGATATTCAATTCACTTGTTTGTACTATGAGAGGCTTCTTTTTGTCTATTTATACTATTTCTAAGTAACTTCTTCCCTTAACTCTAGGGCTTCTTGTTATAACTGTTTAGGGGTTTGTTAACCATTCTTTTAGGCTTCCAACTTCAAGAGGGCATAACTCCTTAACAATGAGGAACGACGTGGCATACCACCTACCACTGGAAACAATATGACAAGGACTATCCATCCATGAGGTTTTTGCATGTACTTGTAATGTTCTTCAACCTCATTTTCCTCAGTAAACTTTGAACCTCATGAGCACGCCTCTGAGCTTCTTGTAGACTTCTTCAAAGCATCTTCCCGTGAGGCCCATGCTCAAAGCTACACCATAAGGGGACCACTTTGGAGACTTCTTCAATTATACTCATTTACTTCTAGAGGCTTCTACACTTCCTCTAAAGTTGACATCAATGACAATCAATTTTCCAACAGGTTTATTGTCCACATTATCCTTTCCGAGCCCGTTAATCTTTAGTCTTGTTCAAGGGAGTTTGGTTATCAATCACCTCCTTATGAGTAAACCTCAAGCTCCAAGGCCCTCTTCTTGCGAGCCATAATACATACACTAGTCTTCGAGTCCATTGTTGGACCTGCCCCCCAAAACCTCGTTAAGGATTGCTAGTTGTATTTGTTCTTTCTTTGAAATGTGTTCGAACTCATAATTTCATTTAACTGTTTGAGCCTAAAATTCAGTTAGACCTGCAACATCTTCCATGCAACATTCAAGCCAACTCTCACCATTTGTAACACAAAATAAATAGAAATATCAAATCAACAATTTTACATCTTTTCTATCTTTTTGGTTAACTATTTGTCTCAAAGTAATGCAAATGAAATCATCCATGGACACCAAAAATTACATGGAAAACAACTCGCCAATAAAATCATCCATGAACACCAAATATTACATGAGAAACAACTCATGAAGAACAACTTTAGTATCAATTTGCATAAAAATGATTAGATCACTTGAAACTATAACTTTAATATCAATTTGCATAGAAATGATTGGATCACTTGAGACTATCCTCTATAGCCCAGGGATTTGACAACCAACTTTAATCAATGATCTTAATACAACTAGTAGGTCGATACAATTAATTGATCATTCTACATAAATTACTCATTACAAATTACAAAATACTACTTCAAAAATTACAAACTTCCCAAAAACGAGTAACATTTATTCCAAAATTACTAGTTCAAAAATTACAAAACTTCCCTTAATAAACATCACATTTATTACAAAACTGAAACGTTTCCATACTCAGTAAAGTTATATTCCCATATAACCCCACACCTAAACACAACCATATCTAATAATTAAAATTTACATTTCAATGAAAAAACTTTCACATCAATATTTCCATACCCCTGGCCCAAATACATCCACCAGACAGTTGGAACAAGAAACTACTTTCTCCTCGAATCTCATCTTACCAGACAGTTGAGAACAATAAACTCATCTTACCAGACAGTTGAGAACAATAAACTACTTAAGATAAAATATGGATATCGTGGATTCAGATATTTGTTTTTCCATCCGTGATTATACAATTTCTGTCAACATAAAAATGTTTATCACTCCTATTTCTAACCAAGGCTTTAGGTCTAACACAAATGTCATTACATTACATTACCACAATAACAAACAACTTTGGCTAAGGTAGCAGAGTCCTTTATTTGGAGGCACGTCGAACAACTTCAAAGTAAATGGCAATCAGACAGCTAAAAATTCTGAAAGGTACATACAAAACCAGTTCAATGAATGCCCTTCCAACTGACTCTGCAGGTATAAATCCACGTGATAATGTTGATAGCATGAGGCCAATAATCTGAGATGTAACCAGAAAGGTTTCATTCTTCGCTGCTTCCAATGTATACTTCGCAACTTTTTCGGGTATGTCCTCTTGGCTGCGGTTGTACAGGCCAATCACCTTCGACATCTTCAATATCTCTGTGTGAGCCTCTATACCACCTGCAAGGTAAATGTGTGAGTTCATATTACAATTTCACCAATAATGCAATAGCAAATAAAGTTTTCTGTGAATGTATACAAACTAAAAGGTCTAGATTGCTTACACTCATCAAGGATGGGAGTCTCCACATACCCAGGGCAAACAACGCTCATACCATGGGAGTCTCCACATACCCAGGGCAAACAACGCTCATACCAGACACGACAATAAATATGATTCCTAGAATTAATAAGCAATCGACGTTAGCCTGAAACTTAGATCATAAAAATTAAACCATTTGCAACTTAAAAGAATTTTCATCAATCATACCAGAGCAGCCAAAGAACCAACGAGAACAACAGACATGGGCGGTCGGGCATGGCCTTGGTCTGAGCGATGCTTCATCAAGTGGAGAGCAACATGCACAGTGTTTACCATCCCTGATAAATTTGTGTTAATTGTCGCATGCAAATCTTTAATGGGAATTTCACCTATATATCCGACTCTGGCCCACCCAGCATTGCAAACAACCACATCAATAGCTCTCCATTGAAACGATTGTTCTATTGCATCCGACAGAGTTTCATAGTCGCTCACATCAGCAATCTGCGAAAAAAAAAAAGAAGTCCTAACTTCAGCCCAGAAAATGCCGAGCACCACAAAAGTAGTCCTCACTTCAGCCGAGAAAATACCGACCACCACTAATGAAAGACGCAATGAGAAAAACATATGCATGTACCTTTGTAGACATTCTATCAGCACTGATAGTTTTATTATCGACTATGAGCTTCTGGCTATGAGCGTAACGAAAGCTCCCTGACATAGAGCCTCTTTGGCAATAGCAAGGCCAAGCTCCCTGACATAGAGCCTCTTTGGCAATAGCAAGGCCAATACCGCTGGATCCTCCTGTTATTAGAACATGTTTCCCACCCACAGTTTTCAGACATGGCGAAGGTTTCCAGAGCAAGGGTACCCCAAGAAAAATAAGAAGGAAGAGGGTGAGTATAGTTGCAGCAATTTCCATTGTGAGGAGAGGAACAGGCGTTTGGAGAATGTTAATGTCTTGAAATGAGGGCACGTATCTGTGTATCTGAACTCCGTAGGAGCTCGACTTGGAAATAATGGAGTGAGAAAGAGTAATTTAGTTGAAATTTACTTCACTTAATGTAGATTCTAGTAGATCCTAGTTATTTGTGGTTTGTTGTAACCGACTAAGTAGAATCGTTTTCTATATAATGATGTAATCAATCTTTATTCAATAATATAGATTGTGAGTAGATCCTAACCATTCTTTGTTTATCATAATTCTAAGTTGATATAAAAACGAGATTGAAGGAACTTCAAATTCTCAAAGAAACCGCAAAAGTGAGATGCGTCAATTTCTAGAAGTCCGCAGATCCCTCTTCTGAAAAGGTGCGACGGCATACTGCTCACACTTTACGCATGGTTGAAAACTTTGAATTTCTGCACTCCAGTTATGTATTACAGTGTGGAAATCTTGAGAGATACCCGCACTCCAAGTGAACCGTGAGGTGTGGACTCACTTGGGTCCTTGAGGAGGTGTGGCTTCTTGAGGTCATCACGAGCTGAGGAGGTGTGGCTTCTTGAGGTCATCACGAGCTGAGGAGGCCGTCAACATTCCCATTAAAACCATTTGAATGGTGCATCCGTTTGCTGGGAGAAAAACGTGAGTGGTTTTGAAGCCAGGCTTCATACCGTGAGGGCCGTTGTTGTTGGTGTACTGGTGCGCTGAGCATACACACCAAATCGTGAATGGTGTTATATGCATTACTAGTGTGGGGAAACGGACCCGGATCCATCAATAAAAATTAAAGTGTGAATTTTTCTTTGTCTTGAGATCTGGTGAGATCAGAGTCGCGTGCCATTGAAGGTTGAGGTGCAAATCGTAAACATTTATTTTTTCATGAAGCGTGAGCCTCAGTGTAAGAATTTTTTTATTGTGAGTTTTTTTTTTTTTTTTTTATAATATGTGAAGCTTTGAAGAGTGAGTCATTCTTATGCATATGATAAACATTTATTTTTTCATGAAGCGTGAGCCTCAGTGTAAGAATTTTTTTATTGTGAGTTTTTTTTTTTTTTTTTTTTTTTTTATAATATGTGAAGCTTTGAAGAGTGAGTCATTCTTATGCATATGATGATGCCAAATGATTTAAAGGTGGCTATAAGTGTGTATTAAAAAAAAAAATATTTTTTAGAAAATTTATATATTTTTTTATGCATGGAATGGTGTAGGTTTCTTTTGAGTGTGAGTTTGTGGTATGCATGGAGTGGTGTTAAGGTTTTTTTATATTTATTTTAAGAAAGATGATATCCAATATAGAGACAGATCGGTGGATTCGAAAGATAAGCGACGGACTACTCAATATAGGAGAAAGTTAGATGGTGAATCCACTAGCAAAGATCTACCTCAACGAAGTCAACAAGTTAGATGGCTTGAATTTCATTATCTGGAAATTCAAGATGCAGACCCTGATGGAGGGTTATGCTGTCTGGAACATTGCAAAGGGAGATGAAGTGAAATCGACTGTGACTGTTGATACCACAACGACACAGATCCAAGACCGGGATAAGCACGAAAACAGGGCAAATGTATGGTTACGTATGTCTGTTAAAGATAACATAATTCCACATATTAGAGAAGCTA
>CBVK0100098216.1:0-12098 GCA_900067695.1 Picea abies
AATATGGAAGAATGAGAAAATATATTCACACTACTCCAATGAGCTGATGATTGATACATAGATCATGATCAATATTATACAATGAATGAGTGGAATACACTCATATATACGGTAGAACATTCCATAATTAAGAAAAAAAAATCAAGCAGTTAGCTTTCCTTAGGAATGCATGCATACATAATAGTGATGGTAAAAATAGAAAGTCTAAAATAGAACTAGTCAGTTAATTCCCACTGAACTAGTGTGTTGAAAATAGAAATTTCTCCAACAGTCGAGGATGAATTTTCAAATTTATAAGGAAAAATATTGCACACTACATCTTCGTGTTGCACATTCATCAATCTTATAGCTAATATGAAATTCTTAATATGGTCCTCATGCAATGGGGAGGTTTTGGTGTCAAATTTAGGAAGTAATTTTTTTGGATGTCTGAGTAGGTTATGCACTCGTCCTAGGATTGTCAGAGCATATCTAGGTTTTATGTCTAGATCAAATTCTCATATGAATACCATCCAATTTACCATGTCTGAGTAGGTTATGCACTCGTCCTAGGATTGTCAGAGCATATCTAGCCAACCATTGTTTCGGGTATCAGATTAAGGGGTTTTTCAATCTTTGTGAGGGGAAAATATACTAGATATTCTACCATGTGAACAAATACCTGATCATGGGTGTCAAAAAATGGTATGCTTATTATTTTTCTTTGGGGAAGTAAAGGACCTAAAGGTAATGCTCTAATTTGTCGGGCAGAAGCTCTAGTGATTATTCTGAACTTATTTGACTTTTCTTGGGGAAGAGCATAAGGTATTTCATGGTACAATTATTCTTCCTCTTCGTGTTGAGGTGAGTTACTCATATCGGGATTAATCTCTATATGTGGGTTTTCTTGAGAGTGACTAACCATGCATGTGGGATGTTTTGAATCTGTAGGATTTGCATAATATTTTATCAAAAATATTGTTATTCATGCATTCGTTCAGGCCCTCCATCTAGCACCAATTCTGTTGAGGGTTATGAGATCCCATAAACTCAACAATAGGAACCAAACCCACTTAAGAGGCCCAATTAGACTTGTAAGCATTTGATGAGTGATAAGGTTCTCTAGATTCATGATTTTGTTGTAATTATCGAAGCGATTTAATCGTTATTTACAAATATGTCTTTTCTATTACGCCTTTTCCTCAAGCTGTGCAATTCTCTTTTTGGTCCTTTTCTAATGTTTATAAAAAAATAAAGATAGATCCTTAAACGCAATGATATAGGGAAGATAACTATGTGTTGGGGGAAGGTTGGGTTGCAGGATAAACTTTATATCATTGCATGCAGACGAAGAAGATATAAACTACTTCAAACTAGCATTAATACCATTTTTATTAGCATACATTCAACATTTTCTAAGATAACAATTATAGAAATAAAATATATACGTGACAAGAAGTTGGCACAAGAAAAATTAATTTTCGATGCTCTATTATCAATCATAGGTTAACACGATCGATTTCTATTCATCAATGAGAATAAAAGAACTGTTGTAGCATTATAAGATAACTTTTAATAGCAGATACAACAACTCTTACTCAATACAACAACAAATATTGAATCCAGAGATAGAGATAATCCCCCTCGGTCCAATCACATTCTCGCCTTAGATGATAGAAGTGTTTTTGGTTCTAAACATAACTTCTTAATTAAAATAAGTTCTTAATTAAAATAACTTGCACATAAATAATTCTCTTACAAAATTTTAGAAAAAAATTATTTTTCTCCAAAACCATCGACCCTATGTCCAAGGTCGATGCCCATATTTATAAAAAATAAACTAAACTAAAAATAGCTACTAAAGTTGTGTTAAGTTAAGAAAAAACCATGTGGGGATTCTATCTATTTGTTTTTTTTCTTCTCTTTTGATCATCTAGTAGTTTTACTAAAGTGGATTGTTCTTTTCATACTATGACCACTTGAAGAAGAGATCTTTGCATTTATTTGCATATGGGAACCTGTGCTAATCCATTAGAGAGGAGAGGACCTCCTTTATCTCTATTTCTTGTTCCTTATTCTTGATTAGCTTAACAATTAAGCGTTGTAGGATTTCAAGACCTTTAATTGAGGCCTCCATGAACTTCTTCACTCAGTTTTCAATTGCCTTCCTTATTCAAGTGATGTTGTTATCCATCAACACTCCAATGCCATGCTCTTTTGTGTCTCGACCCTTCTGCACTTCGTTGATGTAGTCTATCCATTCTAAGGCTTGATGTGCCTTTTCATACCATCATTGCATGTATTTATAGGTTTACATCCCCATGAGGGTATCTTCTTGGAAATCAATGATGTGAGAGATGAAGATATCTCTTTCACTTATGAATTGTGCATACATTTCTCAGAACTCACATTTAAAGAGTACTACCGCTTGTGTTGAATTTTGGTAGTACTCTACTTGATGTCGCAGATGGTCTAGTTCTTTCTTCATGGAAGCCACTTCCCTTTCATATCTTTTTTCCCTATCTAAATTATCATCGTTTATGGCCATTCCTTCTTTGATTAGCTTAGTCATCTTAGCACTTTCTGTGTCAAACAACATCTCTTCTTTGGTTATGAAAAGTGTGATATCGAGTGTGAGCTTCCTTTTCTTGATTGTTCTTCTCATCATATCTTTCCTTTTGATGTCATAATCAATTTCCTATATATCAACGACTTCATCTATTGGTTCATAAATATTTTGATCTCCTTAGGGATGAGTATTTCCTAGGCTTCCTACTGTGTAGAGGTGTTCCATGGCAGGTTCTCTTAGTTCCTTAGTAGGGGAAACTTTTGTATGTTTTGGTCATTTGGCCTCCTATTGGTGCTCTTTGACTGGTGGATTCTTGGTCCGAGATGGGGAAGTAGGAAAAGGATCAACGTCAACTGAGGGTTCGGCCCTTGATATGTATATTTTTAGTTGTTTCATTTCTTCTTCTTGTTCACCAACACCCAATCCGTTCTTGGAGATGTCATTATGAGGCTGTGTTCCCAGTTGATTGAGAAATCAAGTGTCCAGAGTGTTCGTAGTCTCATGGCCTCCTTCCTTAGGATTTGGGATTGACACATCAGAAGCTGGAGTAGATGTCCTTTGTTACTCCACTTATGTGATTGGTATTGGGGTTATGTGTGAATCTTCTGAGCCCTTTTCATCATCATATATGGTGATAAACTTAATGAGGATAGTAGGCACACCCATGCCACTTGATACTCATGTTGACCTTCATTGAGTTGTAGTAGTCATCAATGATCCTATTTGTGGTGACATGGGGTTGGGGTTTTGTTGGCCAACAGTCTCCTCTGGTGGGATTTTCTCTAATAAATTTATCTCTTTCTCAGGAAAGCTTGTATCGGTCAGGGTAATCCTCAAGGGTCCTATCAAAGTATTAAGTGGGGGATATTCTTTTTAGGATATTTAGACACGTAGGAGTTAGTTAATATCTACTTGGTCTAATATGTCGTTAGGTAAAAGTGTGTTTCTTCAGTATGCATTAGTATGCATTTGTAGTTAGTAAATCCGACAGTCACGATATGTTCCCAACATAGAGTGATCAGATGATTCATACTCTCCACAATATTAATGACCATTGATCCATGGATTAACACCCATTTGGTCCATGATCTCTATTTAAAGAGCATGGAGGGTCATTTGTCAATGATCGATTGCGAGAAACTCTCTTGTAAAATCTCTCTGTAATCTTTTTCTTTGCATTAATAAACNNNTTTTTCTTTGCATTAATAAACTGCTCCAAGTGGCCGCGTTGGCTGGGGCCATGGATGTTTATATTTGATATGGTTATGTGAGTGGTTACTAAATGTGTTCGTCCTCTGTTGGAATATATGTGTTTTCGAACATGGTATCAGAGCATGTTTGAAGACCTGCTCCTGTTGTAGATTGAGATCGTGAAGCCGAGTTGTCTCATCTACATTTTATATCATTTCCATACATTTTTGGGTGGAGAGGAATGTTCCATTATCTCCGGAGAACTTTTTTCATTCAGTAACACTTTTCATTTCATTCGAAAAGGTTTCCATTTGGCCAAGATATGACCATTACAATCAGATCTGGGGGTATAAAGCTTGAATACGCATTTTTAAAATTTCTGCAAAGTTTTATTTTGGTTTTATTTCAGTTTGTATTTTTTAATTTCCGGGTTGCTACTCTTTTAGATGTGTGTATTCTCTTTTCCCCATGCACTGTACGATGTCGGAAAATCAGAAACATATAGGAAAAGGTGCATCTTCCGGGTAAGCTAACCAAGATCTAACCCTTGTTGTCATCGAGAAGAAAACAAAATTTCTCCTGTGAAAAGAGTTTTTTTTTAGAACGGTCTCCAAGGACGTCTTCAACAAGTCCTCTTTATGAACATTACAATATGTTTTGCTAGACCATTTGGTTAAAACTTGCCTTATTAAGTAAGAGGTCTTGAGTTCAAGTCTCTCTTTTGTTACTTTTTAAAAAAAGTTCATGATAAAATTGTAAAGTGTATTTCACTTCAAGTATAAAAGTGAATCACTATAAGTAGTTTTAATATTTTATTTGAGATTTATTTATCTTTCATGCAAATTTTCTTTTATAAAGTAACTTCATTGTAAAATAGATCCCCCCTTCTCTTTATAAAATTGGGTCGCTTCATAAAGAAACTTACATTATCATGTGGTCAGTTGGTTATCATTTACACCTTCTTTTAAAATGGCATAACTCTCACATCAGAAGTCCATTTTCAGTGCTAGCTTTTTTAAAACCACATAAATTTTCGAGATATTTCCATCCAGATCATTAGTTTCAGTTTTTAAATCCACATTATCTGCATATTTAATATGGATTCTACAAGTAATTTCTTTCTTGCATGCAACAACTACTTCCAATGGAAATCTCATATGGAAGATTTATTAAGAAGTAAAGGCCTGTACCAGATTACCTTGGGAAAGGAAAAAGAACCCACTGATGATGATAAGAAAGACAAATGGGATAACAGGAATGACGAAGCACGTGGACTAATTAGAATGTCCATCTCTCCTGATTTAAGGTATCACCTTCAAGAAATTGATGACCCCGAAGAAGCTTGGGACAAGATTGAATATGTGTTTGGTAAACTCAATATTATTCAAGCACAACAGTTAGAAAATCAAATACTGACCTCGATTCCAAGTGATTTTCTTGCCTTGGAGACTATCTATCTAAGTTTAAAACACTCAGAATTTTATGTGAAGAATGTAAGATTAAAATGGAGGAAGAGCGTTGCATCTATCTTATTCTTTCTAAGCTAGGTAGTGCATATTCTTTGTTTGTATCTACCTTTTATGCCATGAAAGAGGCTCTAGGGAAAGCTTATGAAAAACCCACTCTTGAGTCCTTTTCTGCTTCTTTGATTAGAGAGGAAGATAAGCTTATACAACTTGGAGTGATCAACACTGTAGGTACCTCTAACAAAGCCTTAGTTGCTCAACAAAAATATAAACCCAAGTATCCCAAGAAGAAACATCCTCGCTATAAAAAAAAGAAATAGAAGGGTCCCAAATCCCCTTAGACAGCTTCAGCTCCTAATGGTGACAAAGGAGAAAAATATAAAAATAAGAAGACTGACAGACATTGCAAATTTTGTGATAAAGATGGTCATGATGAGTCCAAATATTTCAAGAAGATGGCAGCTTTAGAAGCAAGGATGAAGAAGAACAACATCTGTATTTATACTCCTTATTCTTCTTCTCATGGACATGCACTTTCCTCTTCTGGTTTCTCCTACAACAAAAATTCTACTTCTTCTTATGATGAGTGGCTTATTTATTCAAGAGCATATTATCATATGGCTAAGGATAAAGCCATATTTTCTGCTCTAAATGAATGTAACACCAAGAAAACATTTGTTGGTGATGATAGATCTCTTAGTGTTGTAGGATCGGGAACAATTCAAGTAGATAATGGTCATTTCAATGATGTATTATGTGTTCCAAGTCTTTCTTGTAACCTTCTATTAGTATATCAAATCACTCATTCAGGTGAAGGTAAAATCGTAGAGTTTTCACGTCACCAAGTTGTAATCAAGGATCTAAAATATCCTAAGCATGTTCTTGCAATTGAAATTATTGATGATATTACCAGGTTGTACAAGTTTGACAACTTTGGGTCATCAACTTTTTCATCAGTTTTTGTTGCTCATAGCAATGACTTGAGCAAACTTTGGCATGAGTGGTTTGGTCATCTAAACTATCGCTCATTGCAGAAACTATGTAATCAGAAAATGGTGACTGGTCTTCCTCTTGTTTCATGCAAAGATGGTGTTTGTGCTGGTTGTGTTCTCGGCAAACATCATCGGGACAATTTTGAAAATCATTCCTCTTGGAATGCATAGGGCCCTTTGCATCTTGTTCACAGTGATTTGTGTGGTCAATTTTTTTCTCCTTTTTTTGAGTGCAAGTATTTCTTAACTTTCATTGACAATTTTTCCATATGTACTTGGGTTTACTTCTTAAAACTTAAGAGTGAATTTTTTGACAAGTTTTTGGCCTACAAGGCCCTTGTAGAAAAACAATCTGGACATTAAATTCAAAAGTTAAGAATATATAATGGAGGCGAATATGTGAACAATAATTTTACAAGTTACTGCACTACACATGGCATCCAAATGCAACACACTATTCCATATACACCACAACAAAATGGTGTTGTTGAGAGAAAGAACCACACATTAAAAGAAATGGCTAATTGTATGATCCAAATTAAGGGATTAAGTCTAAAGTATTGGGCGGAAGCAATCAACTATGAAAATTACATATTCAATCGCACTCCCACAAAGGCTCTTAAAAATATAACACCGAAAAATCTTGGACTAAAATTAAACCAGATGTAAGTAGCTTCCATGTATTTGGCAGTATAACATGGGCTCACATTCCCGATGAGAAAAGGAAAGCATTGCAGCCTAAAAGTGAGAAGTGTATATTTGTTGGTTATTATGAAGATGTCAAAGGTTATAGACTTCTTCAACCACATTGTAATGAAATTATTCTTAGAAGATATGTTAAATTTGATGAAAATCTCTTGTCCTACGAGCCTAATTCAGTGGCTGTGCCTTCTTTGGCCTATGATCCATCTTCGGTGTTTGTGCCCTCTTCTGGTCCTATTATGTCTTCTTCTTTAGATGATGACAATGAGGATGAAAATCCACCTCTACCTGCTGACCTTCCTCCAGATGAGTCCTTTGAACCTAAACAAGCACCAGTTCCACCACTTCCTAGATGGGTCCATTCAACACAAGAAGCAGTTGGTGATCATGTCACTGATCCTTCAGATCAACGTCAAACATGTTCATAATTCCAGCGAGCCTCTTCTCTTTTGGCACAAGTTTTAGTACTGATGATCTAGAGACATTTGTAGAAGCTTCAGGTCATCCATATTGGGATACAACAATGAATGAAGAGTATCATTTTTTAATGGAAAACGATACTTGGGATCTTTTACCTCTTCGAAAAGGAAGAAAATTTGTCATATGTAAATGGGTCTACATAACTAAGTATGCATCATATGGAAGTGTTGAAAGACACAAGGCTCATTTATTTGCCAAAGGATTTTACCAAGTTGAAGGAATTGACTATCATGAAACCTTTTCCCCTGTAGCTAAAATGAATTCCATCTGTCTTGTTCTTGCCCTTGCTGGCTCACATAAATGGGAGGTCCATTAGATGGATGTTAAATTCACTTTCTTGCATGGATATTTGCAAGAAGAAATATACGTGGAACAACCTCTTGGCTATGTCCAGAATGACTCTAGCCTTGTTTATCGCCTTAAGAAATCTCTTTATGGTCTCAATCAAGCTCCTCGATCTTGGTATGCCAAAATGGACACCTTTCTTATTGCCACTCAATTCTCTAGATGTCATTCTGATACTATTGTCTATACCAAGAAAGTAGGAATCCATATCATAATCCTTGTCCTTTATGTTGATGACCTTATCCTTACTAGTAGTGACTCAAAACTTTTAAACCATGTGAAAATCAACCTTAAGAAGAAATTTGAAATGACAGAATTAGGATTTTTGCACTATTTCCTGGGCCTCTAAGTTTTGCAAACCAATGAAGGAGTTTTTCTTTCCCAATCTAAGTATGCTTGTGACCTTCTTCATCGCTTTCACATGGACGTTTGTAAGCCAACCCCTTCTCCCTTCCAGTCTGGAGTTGAGCTTACTGCCACCTATACTTCTCCTGAAGTTGATGCCACCCTGTACCGTCAGTTAGTTGGTAGCCTCTTATACTTGACTCATACTCGTTCTAATCTTTCCTTTGTTGTTGGTCTTGTTTCCCGATATATGCAAACGCCCCATGAAAGCCATTGGAAATAAGATAAAAGGATACTTCATTATGTTCATGGTATAGTTCAGTTCGGGATACATTACAGTTCAGGGGGGGCTCCTTTATTGGTTGGTTTCACTGATTTGGATTGGGTCAACGACCCTGATGATCGGAAGTCTACTGCAGGTTATGTTTTCATCCTTGGTTCAAGACTTGTCACTTGGGCCTGTAAGAAACAACAGGCTATTGCAATTTCTTCAACAGAAGTAGAGTACCAAGCAATGGTAAATGCAAGTCAGGAAGCCCTATGTCTTTGACAGATCCTTTCAAAGTTTGGATTCCAGCACCAACATCCGACCATCCTTTGGTGTGACAATCAAAGTGCCATCAAGCTTGCCAAACACCCAGTTCAACATCAGCGTAGAAAACACATTGAGATACACATGCACTTCATCAGAAAGCTCATTCATGATCAAGTTAATGAAGTGCTCTTTTTCCCTATAGATGATCAAGTTGTAGACATTTTCACAAAGTCTCTTATAGAAGCAAAGTTTTCCAAACTTCTATCAATGTTAGGAGTTCAGGAAGATGTCATTAAGGGGGGATGGGCTCTAATGCCTCCTTCCTTTTGCTATTGTGTCAACATTGTAAATCCTTCAATCCTATCCCAAGTTGTTCTTAAGGGGGGATGTTANTTTAGACACTTAGGAGTTAGTTAAGATCTACTTGGTCTAATATGTCGTTAAGTAAAAGTGTGTTTATTTAGTATGCATTAGTATGCATTTGTAGTTAGGAAATCCGACGGTCATGATATGTTCCCGACATAGAGTGATCCAACGGTTCATACTCTCCTCGATCTTAACGACCATTGATCTGTGGCTTGACACCCGATTGGTCCATGATCTCTATTTAAAGAGCATGGAGGGTCATTTTTCGATGATCGATTGTGAGAAAATCTCTTGTAAAATATCTCTGTAATCTTTTTATTTGCATTAATAAACTGCTCCAAGTGGCCATGTTGGCTAGGGTTGTGGATGTTTCCCCATAGGGGTTTTACCACATGAAAACCCCTATGTGTTGATATTTGATCTGGTTATGTGAGTGGTTACTGAAGGTGCTCGTCCTCTATTGGAATAATTTTGTTGTCGAACACTTCTCCCCATCTTTTTACAACTCTTTCAGCTTCTAGTAACAATATCCCCCTCCTCTATGCCTTTGCTTCTTCTACTACTTTGTTTTCTTCTCTTACTCCAAGGGCTTATTGAGTTGTCTTTTCTAATGTATCAACCTTCTCATCCATAGTCATCAATTTGAATCTAGCCATATTGGGGTTATCCCTTCTATGGAGTACCTCCTCCCAGTCTTGGGAACCCTCTGTAAAGATTTCATATTTAAATGTATCATGAGCATACAACCAATAGGAGGATACTTGCGGTGCGTGATGGGGAACTAAACCCTTTGGATCACGCTTGTGAAAGAATCCTGTGAGGAACCGATACTCAAGATTATTTAACCCTTCTTGTTTTTCTTGTGCAATGTCCTTAACCATAAAAAATCCTATATGAAAACCATAGGAATGGAAGATCTCTTCTTATCCTTTACCAGGGAAGCAATATAACCTTGTAAAATTTTCTGGTAATAAATCTCTCCCAATATGAGACAATCTGGGACATGAACAGGGAGTAGGTGGGGTGCACCAGTAGCTCCGAACACTCTAATATAAGTTCTTGTCTCTTCGAAGTACGGGTGGCCAAATTTAGCTATCATCTTTTTGGCTGCCACAGAAATCCTAGGGCATAAAGATAATGAAGTATACCCTAGATATGAAACCATAAAATTTCATGGCATACGATATTTTGTACCTATTATCCCATAATATGTTGAAATAAACATGTACATGTAGTTCGAAAATATGCCAGCTTAAATTCATACCTCCGAAAACGTTTCTTGCACAAATTACGTCCAACGGGTAGGATGCTATGTAGAAGTTTGGAAATTCTCCTTCCTTCGGTGTCTGGTCTTGTAAGGGATTAATACTTTGTTGTTTGGAAATAATGGATCCCCAATTGAAACTACTCACAGAAATCACCACGGTATATGCCAAGGACATTCAAGCTTATGGAAATTTTGAGAAATCCTTTTCTCCATATAATCGGCAAATCAAAGCCATTAAATACATGTAGGGCTCTCTGAGATTTACCATGTTCTACCAGCCAGTGTTTATGTTTGTGAATTTTTTGTCTTGTCTCCACCATGAGGCTACTAACTTGTTGGTGTCATGATACTCATAAAATTTGACCACAAAATCTATGTTTAACCTTTCCTCTAGGTCCCTGAGTTTATAATACTTTTGTACCTCAACTGAAAGGAAAACAACAACACATTTTTCCTCCACATTGTTGATCATGCATTTCATTGTGTCTGCGTGGTCATTTATCCATCCTAAGATTTTGATGCAGGGAAGAACTGGGGTATGACAAGCCACCCTGTTGAGATATGATATCCTAATGTTCGAGAACACTTGATCATTCAATACTTTGACATCTAGGTTTCTATGAGGTGTGAACTATGGGTAATCCTCCCGTCTGATTTTTCTATACAGGTCCCCCCAATGTAAGAGCAGTAGTTTAGATCCAATGCTTACCTCTATGTCATTGAACGCACAGAGGTTGGGTAAACTCATTTTTGGTAGAAGTGTGGATAATTGATTCTGTCTTTGAGACAAAATAAAGATTTCTTTCAACACCAGTTGTATACCCTTCACTGACCTCTACTTCCTTCATTTTGGGATTTCTTGGTGAGTTCCTGGTCATTGGATTTCTTGGAGGCATTTTCCTGTAGAAACAAAAAAATTATAGTGAGTTGTCAATGAACTAGTGAAGTGTTATTGATGCAAACGTAGGTGTAGAACTAATAAAAACAATGCTTACCTCTTTCTCGCAAGATATTAACCTAGTTTTATTGGTAAACAAAGTCAGAGAGTGGGTTGTAACCTCCTCGATGATTGCTCTCGATTCTTTGTCTACTTCGGGAGGTAAGTGATTTGCAAATAAAATACCATGTTTGGGTATGACATTATAAATTTAAACAAAAAGTATACTTACCTTGTCATTTCAAAGTCTTAAATTTAGAAGTGTAAATGCGGTTTGCATAATCTACCATAGAATCTGCATCCTTCTCAGGATTAAATGCAATGCCAACTGGCAGCACAGTAGAAAATCATTTCGTAGTTCATCAGTGAATTCAATTTCAATGGGTGTCCGACGCATGGGATCGCGGTTTAGGTTGTGTAAAAATTTAATTTTTCTATCAAAACACAAAATTCTGTCTCATCTCAGCTGGAGGTGTCCCATCAAATTACCAAGCCTTTTCATGTTCACAATAAACTAGCATGATTGGTGTTAGGAAAATAACAAAGTATTTTGAATGGGACAACAGGATGGATTGACCATAAGTGTCGGTGTAGAATGATGAAGGTTTGATGAAAAACCATGATGTCTGGTGACCTATTAGTCTATCGATAGTTAATGAGTGAATCGACATCAAAAAAATTTCTTAGACATTGTTTCGTTGTTACCTTTAGGAAAAATCTCTGACGCCGATGAAAACTACAATAGAGTGTTGTGAAATGTCGACATGGAAGTACGGATCTGACATGGGGAACCTCAAAAGATGAAGCAGGGAAAAGAATGATTCATACAGACTATTTACGTGGAAAAGACATGTGGCTATTGATTTTGACCTCTATGTGTGTTATAACCCTAAAATGCACCATACAGGTTTACCTGGCATCAGG
>CBVK0100098219.1:0-14011 GCA_900067695.1 Picea abies
TCATGAGGGACATTATGAATTCTTGGTCATGCCTTTTTTCCTTTGCAATGGTCCATCCACCTTCCAAAGTCTCATGAATAGACTATTGAAACCTTACCTTCGAAAGTTTGTCTTGGTTTTCTTTGATGGCATCCTCATTTATAGCCGCACATAGGATAGCCATCTTCTTCACATGGAAAAAGTCCTTCACTTTCTGCAGGAAAACTAATTGTTTGTCAAAAATACCAAATTTTCATTTTGTGCCGACGAAGTGGAATACTTGGGGCACATTGTCAACAATGATGGGGTAAAAGTGGACTCTGAAAAGATACAAGCTATGAAAGAATGGTCACAACCAACGACCTTAAAGTTCCTAAGGTTTTTTTTTGGTTTCATAGGCTATTACAAGAATTTTTTCAACAATTATGGAAAAATTTCTAAGCCCTTGACTGACTTCCTTAAGAAGAATGCATTGCATTGGACACCTATTGTTGAGAAATCCTTCACAGAGTTAAAGCGGACCATGTGCATGACCCCTGTCCTAGCAGCTCCTGACTTGAGAAAAACCTTTGTGGTGGAATCTGATGCTTCAGGCATGGGTATAGGTGTCGTGCTCACCCAAGATGGTCAACCCTTGGAATTTACTAGCCAAACATTGAGTGGTCACAACCTGGGACGATCTACGTATGAAAAATAAATGATGGCCGAGTGGTCACAACCTGGGACGATCTACGTATGAAAAATAAATGATGGCCATTATTCATGTGCTGCACACCTAGAAACCATATCTTTTGGGATGTCATTTTCAGATTAAAACAGATCAGCATAGCCTGAAATATTTTTTGGATCAACGACTATCATCCCTAGAACAAAATAAGTGGATGAAAAAAATATTGGTTTATGATTATGAAATCATCTACAAAAAGGGAAAAAATAACATAGTAGCAGATGCTTTGTCAAGACAACATGAGGAAGGATCCCTCTTTGAGTTATCTTTACCAGTCTTGAATTGGATTGAAGAAGTGTGCCAAGAGTGGCTAACACACCAAACTAGCTCCAAATTAATTCAACGGCTTCAAGAGGACCCTAATCCTCCCACTAGCTACACTTGGCAGGATAATATTATCCAATATAAGGATTGCTTGTTTCTCTCGCCCTACTCGAAAGTCAAGCCCAATCTCTTAAATGGGTTTCACTCCTCAGTTATAGTGGGTCATTTGGGATTTCAAAAGACATATACTCATGCTTGTTGTTCTTTTTTTTGGGCAGTTATGAAGAAGGATATACTTCAATTTTTCAGAGAATGTGAGGTGTTCCATCGTAATAAAGGTGAAACGGTCAAGTCTCCAAGAGTCCTACAACCATTACCCATTCTAGCTTCTTTGTGGACAAAAATCTCCATGGATTTTATAGTGGGCCTTCCTATTCAATTTGTCATAGAATGTGAGGTGTGCCAATGTAATAAAGGTGAAACGATCAAGTCTCCAGGCTTCCTACAACCATTACCTCTTCCAGCTTCTTTGTGGACAAAAATCTCCATGGATTTTATAGTGGGCCTTCCTAAAGATGGAAATATGTATGTCATCATGGTGATGGTTGATCGCCTCTCCAAGTATGCTCCTTTTTGTCCCTTGCCTCACCCTTTCACATCGACACTCATAGCACAAGTCTTCCTTGATCATATTTTCAGGTTACATGTCATGCCAACCTCTATTGTCTCTAATCGTGACCCAACTTTCACCAGCACATTTTGGCAAGAGTTGTTTAAATTTAAGGGCACCCAACTGAACACAAGCACAACTTATCACCCCCAGTCTGACGGCCAAATGAAAGTAGTTAACAAATGTTTGGAAACCTACTTGCATTGTTTTGCTTCAGAAAAACAACACCAGTGGGTGCAGTGGCTTCCCTTGGAAGAATGGCGATACAATAATTCCTATCATACAACCACTAAAATGACCCCATATGAAGTGGTGTATGGACAAAGACCATTGAAAGTCACTACCTATCTTCTTGGCACATCCAAGGTCCAATATATTGATACAATGGTGCAAGGTCGTACAACCACTCTAGCTTCTCTGAAGGATAACCTCCACATGGCCCAAAATCACATGAAGCAACAGGTAGACCAACATCGTTCTTAAAGGGGTTTTCAGGAAGGTGATCAAGTGTTTCTCAGGCTCCAACCTTACAAGAAAAAATATCTCAAAGCTCAGGGACATGACAAATTGGCACCTAAGTTTTATGGACCCTACCAGATCATCAAGCATATTGGTTCCATGGCTTACAAATTGGCCCTTCCTGCTACTTCCAAAATCCATTTGGTGTTCCATGTTTCCTTTCTGAAGAAAGTAGTGGGATAGAATTGCAGAGTCCAAACCATCACACTGGAATTAGATGAAGAAGGTTCCCTGTGGATCCAACTAGAGGCAGTCCTCAATAATCATGAACGTTAGCTACATGGCCGCACTATCAAGAAAGTTTTGATCAAGTGGAAGGACACAAAACTAAAGGAGGTGACCTGGAAACCCACGACCATACTTCAACAGTTTCTTCATCTCCAACCTTGAGTACAAGGCTTATTTTGAAGGGGGATGGCATGTTAGGATCTGATCCTAACCCCTTTCCATGGGTAATTAGTTACTAGGATATGTTTTATATTTAATAAAGTATGACATTAATTAATAAGGCCTAATAAATAACGAAGAATAATTCAATGTAAGAAGACCTAATAGAAGCTTCCGCTTCTAGAAATATCTTCCTCTAGAAGTTTCCTTAGAAGGTAGAACTAGTATAAATAAGAGTAGCAGGCATTGGATATTTTTTCTTGGAGATTATTATAATAGAGGTATGCTTTGCTGGAGGTTTCCCCCTCAAAGAGGCAAGTGAACATTGCTATCATAATAAAGTTTCTCTTCCTGGTGATTATTATGGTGTTATTATGTTGTTCTTCTGATATTTTTCTAGATATATCATTATTTTTTGTCATTTCTTGCTAGATATTTTATGTTCTGCATAATATATTTATCAGGCATATTGCACATATAATACATATCTAGAGGTGATATTAATATCTAATGTGTTTATAACTTCTTATCATTTTCTTATAGGTTTTATTTGGTGAATTCCAAGTGCTTACTTGTGAAACCCTGGGGAGATTCACCACCATTTTACAATTTATTTCTTAGTTAATGTTTATGCATGTTTAGAACTTGTCTCTAACACTTGTTTGGATACTATTGAATATCTATTCAACATTTTTTTCAAACTTAAATGCTAATCTGGATTTGTTAATGATCCTTATCTTACATATAATATTTGGCACATACATCCACTAGTTCCTAACCTTTATTTGAAGTGGATATGAACATGATTCATGAAATTGCTTCTAGTTAAATATCTTTAGAGAATTGTAATCGTTGATTGGAATCCTAATGCATTGTCTTGTTATATATTTGTGGATTCATTCAAGTAAATAATACGATTGCATGGTTTTTGTTTCACTTAAAGAGGTTTACTTTTTATTATTTGGGATATCCCTCGTGGATTCTAGGAGTTGTCCTAAAGTGCAGGGGAACGTGTATTGAGGTGATAATGGTGCACTTCTTTTTCTTGTTTCCCCAGATAACTCCTTTGTTAGCAAGGGTGCTAGTTCAAGTGTTAACATTTTTGGTTTATTTGCTTATGCACTTGACCACTGCATCTGTCACCTTCATGTTTTTATCAACTCCTAGATCCTCATCATGAAGTTGAACGATGTTTGTCATGTGTATAACATAATCCTCTTTAGAAAACATCTACGATTTAAACTTTTAGCATGATCATTTGAATCAATTTAATTTAATCATGTTCCCAAAAGACAAAATAATTTTGTAGATACCATTGCAAACAACATTCTATATTGTCATTTAGCACATGCGTATGTAAGTAGATAATAATCTGCATCCATATAATATAGCATGCATACACGTTTGTACATATTTAAACAACCTCATCCACATATATATATATATATATATATATATATCATAAATTTTTGTATCAGTTTGAGTCCACTACTCTATAATATAGTTGGCATGCCCATAACATGATAAAAACAACAAAACTTAGGGGCATGCAAGCCACACATGCTACTCATCTTCATAATATGGAGGATCTGATGATAGTGGCACTAGGTCCCTTGATGAAATATCATGAACTACCCGAGCCAATGTCCCTTCCCTACATAGGATGTTGCGCTACTCATCTTGTGCCCCGATGCAAGGCATAACATAGTGATCATCAAGTGTGTGCCACTTTTTCTCTAATATCTTGGTCAGTAGAGTGTACAAAACGTATGGGATATTTTCCATTTCTCTTTCCAAATATTCTACCCTCTCAAACCCTGATGGTCTTGGATCGAAAAAAGCATCATCCCTCCCACATGTCACCTGCCCCACCAACCTCACTAGCACAATATTTGCAAGTTGCACACAAACTATTGTCAATACCATATATTAACACATCATAGTGAAACAAATCAACATATATAAACAAATACACATGGTGTTACTTACAATCAAGCCCCAAGGACTGATCAACTGACAAGGGTAACTATGGATCTCATTGGTAGTTCATTCTAGAATAGGGGTAGTCCTTTATGAGAATCAAGATATTTTCCCATTAGGTGAAGAATTCTTCTTCTTTAACACATATCTGATGGTATCTTAATTTGAGATCCAACTTGGTGAAGTACTTGGCATTTTGTAACTAGTCTATTAAATCATCAATCCTGGGAAGAGGGTATTGATTCTTGAGTGTGATATTGTTTAAATATTTGCAGTTGATACACATTTACTAACATCCTTATTGAGTACTATGATGATAGGTGAGACACAAGGTGAAGTGCTTAGTCATATTAATCCCTACTCTAGTAGCTGTTGCAACTATTTATTCACTTTGTTTTCTTCCAAAATAATTTTTCTATAGAACCCAATAGTTGGTAATGGGTAATCAAGAAACAACTGCATATCATAATCCACTTCCCTCTTAAGCGACAACCCTTTAGGATACTAGAAAACTCCTTTGTATACCTGCAATAACTCCTCTAAATGTTGTTTTTTTTCCCTTGGTACACTCCTCCAGGGATGCCTTTACTCTTACTGATTCCTCCTCTAGTTGAGTCTCTATTAAGAAAAGAAATACATACTTCTTTTATAACTGTTCAAATTTTTGGCTTGGTTAGCACTTACTAGAGATATCTTTTTTTTTCCTTTGTGTGCATTGATGATGTAATACTTCCCATCCTTCATCGAGAAATACTAGTTTTTTCTCCACATAAATATCGCATCCCTCATATGCATGTAGGGGATTCCAAACACTACACCACACACATCAAGGGGTTCTACATCTAACTCCACTTCATCAATAAAAATTGCACTTATAGAAAAATTTATCTTTCACTATTTAGTTACTTTTATATCTACATCCTTATCCACCCATCCCAATGGATATGGGCTTAAATGATCATGATCCTCCAACCCAATCTTGTTGACCAAATCATCTGCTATGGGGTTGACTTGTGAGCCAAAATTGAATAGAGCATCTACCTTGGTATTTTTGACCTACGTCTCAATATGTAAGAGTTTAGTTGTCTCCTTCTCTTCCTTATAATGAAGACTACTAAGATTCACCTCCTTTTACACTGAAGTGTAGATAATCTTCTCATCCACATCCAAGATTCTCTCTAACAAGTTTCCCAAATCCTTTCCAAGCAAGTTATTCTTCTTTGCATCCTTCTTATGGTTATTTAGATTCAACTCTGTATGTAGCTCCCATCACTTGTCTTTGGTATGATCATCAATATTGCAATGGTTGCAATGGTTGTTTCTATCCTTGCATTAATGTGTAGTGGTTGTCATATTCTTGTCTTTTCCTTTCCACTTCTTCTTCCACTTCTTGGAAGCTTGTTGGTGGTATTTCTATTTATAACCACTTGGTTGTTGTTTCTTATGGATTATGTTCTCCATGTATTATTATTTCACACAAGACTAATCAACTTTATTGGGTTTGAAGAGCATCACTTGATTTTGAAAATGACTATGTAGACCCTCCATATAATTGAGGAGTACATCAGATTTATTGGGAGAGATACCCAACATGATTTCCATATTCTTGAATTCGGTGGTGTACTCTTGCAAACTTTTTCCTAGTGATGTCAATAGATCCATTGGTCCTCTACATAACCAATAGGGTAGAATTGGAACTTGATCATGGTTTTAAAATACTCCCACTTAGTTACTGATGGATCACCCTTCAACCTAAGTGTCTCCATGTGGATTTCCCACCAGGTTAGTGCATGGACCTCTAGTTTTAGTAAAGAAATTAATTTTTCTACTCTTCATCTATATTATGGACATTGAAATACACTTCTAACTATTTCAACCAATGATTCAACTTAATAACATCAATATCACCTTGATAGGGTTTGAAGTCCAATTTAACTTTCATTTTAAATAGAGATTGTGATGGAGTGATGTCACTAGAACTTGGTTTCTCTTTCTCACACTCTTTTCGTAAATCCTTTTATGGATCTTCACTATCTCTTGATTTCCCATCAGATCCATATTTTGAGTTTGAGCCACCAACCTCACCAAAAGGTCCAAACTAGTTTGATATATCTACTACGAGGAGGGACATGTTGCGAGAGATATCAACAACTTTCTCTTTCAACCTCGAAAAACTCTCTTCCATTGCATCCTGAGGATTTTTATGAACATACTCATCCTCCATGGCTAGGGCTATGGGACATTCTTCTTAAGTCAATTCCTAGATCCTAAAAATTTCCACAAATACCCCAAAGAAAACTGCTCTGATACCAATATGATCTGTAAATTGTCGTGGATATTGCATTGGAATATTTCATCACAACATATCTTGTACTATACTGAAATCTTCTAATATGTAGGGATATTTCCTTAGATATCAAATTTAATTATTACTAGCCTAGTACTTGAATTTATGAAATAACTAAAATATAAATGAAAGAACAAGAAAATAAACACAAAATACACACCACTGAATACAAGATATATCTTGGGAAACCTAATATGAGAGAAAACCTGACTAGAAGGTGAGGCCTATGCTTTGCTATCTTTTCTTTAGTTATGAAAATGCAAATACAAAGAAATAAGGCATTCACTATGGATTTGTCTATGACACTATGGCCTAAATATATGCTACAAACTCTCCTACCTAATCTATTATGTTATGCGTAGTGTAGCTAGAGAGGTAGTGGGGGGTCCGGAGGGCCCATAGTAATAATAGTGGAGGCCATTCAATGTAAGGTGGACTAGGCCAACTATATTATTAAATAAGGCCCACTGTGGTAGTTAGATATAATAAATTTAAGAGGACTTATTAGAAGGTTCCTCGTCCAGAGTGTTCTCATTGGTTGGTAGCACTATATAAATGGGTTCAAGCAATGTAATGAGACAAGTTGAGAAGTATTGTATTTGGATCGGTAGCTCAATAGGAGGATGCCCCCTCGAAGAGGCAAGTGAACAAGAGAGGATCACTTCCATAATAAGATCCATTGTATGGTGTTGTCCTACCATAAAAGTGTGGTTTTTATATATTGTTCTCTAAATATTTTTTGGTGTTTCTTTATGCAAGTATTTGGTTCTTAATAAGTAGAATCAGAGCACTTTCCTTGGCAGGAAGTGTGGGCAATTTTTTGTTTAATTTTTGCATAATTTTTGGAGAAGAAAATGAGGGCTGTGACATTCCAATTTTTTTTTGTAATTTTGTATGCATCATTTGCAGAAACTAGTTGTAGATCTGAGTTCCTCTCAGAAAAATATATAATTATATATAATAAATTAATGATTTAATTTAATATATAATTAAAATAAAATAAATTTTATACACTCACAATGATGATTATTATTATAACGAAATAGAATTTGTATTCATTCAAAAAAGTTACATTGAAGCTAGTATCAAATTACATTGAGTTGATTCTTTTAGACATCCACCAAAAAGATACAAGATATTTTCATGTTCTAAAGTTGAGGCTTAAGAAACCCAATTCAAAAAATAATAGCTTGCTTGCCAAATACGTAGAAGAGCTACCTTCCAATTTTTTTTGCATGAGTATATTCACACAAATTGCTTACACAACATAAGACAAAAACAATACATAATTATATTGGATTGTGGGCTCAAATTCTTGTCACCGCTGGTTGAGATGTTGATGGATATTTCTTCTTCTTTCCTACTTTCATCCACACTTCTTTTGCATTTGTTGAAGTCTGTGTTATTCCTACTAGTATGCAATTGTCTTGATATGGCGGTTTTGTTTATTCTAGTGCCTCAACTTCTTCAACTTGATCTTCCCAACTAGTTGATGGTTGTGTACTTAATTGATTGTGTGTTTTCTTCCTCAAAACAAGAGAGACAATTCCCTCTTTCTCTAGTTTCTGAGTTTCCATTTCTTATTGTGTTTCTTGAGGTACCATATTTGGTTGGATCAAAATCTCTGATTGTGATAGCGTTCCATTGGAGTGAAGACTAACTGGTGATCTTCCATAGAACCAAACCACCAAGTTGATTTACATCGATGCTTTTTATTATTCCTAGGTTCTTTGGGGAATTGTGTTGTAATGTGTCCTATTTCAAAACAAGCCCTACATCACAAAGAAACTCTCGGATAGTCCAACTTCTGAGACTAGGAACAATTTTTTCCTATCAAATTAATTTTTGTTGGAAACCCCTTGTTGAAATCCATTTCCATGCATATTATGGCATAAGATGAAATGTTATGCCTCTATGTTTCATGAATTACAAAGTGAAACTTTCTGAGAACTGAACCAATGTCTTGAAGAGAGGGAAAACCCCAAATATGCAAGGGCATACTTTGGAGTCTCACCCAAATAGGAACTGAAGAAAGAATATAAGTGAAAGGATTGAAACAATCATACTATGTCATCATGCATAGTCCCAATTTTCCTTAAAACCATGGGCCTAAACAAAGAATCAGATCATTGTCTTCAACAATATCAAACTCAAAAAAGAAGAAAACCTTCACACAAGGGTAGATGAAGGATTATTTTTAAATCACAGGAAACCAATAGTTTGATATCCAAACCTGAAGATTATCTAATCAAGGCCAAAATACATTAAACAGGAAAACCAAACTGTGATATTTGAATAAATATGCAATTGGCCGCATTGGAATGGTTGAAGTAAGGGCTTCCTACACCAAAAAAGAAGATGGGGAAGGAGGACACATGGAAGGTTCTTTTTTTGGGTCATTTCAAACTTGTGTGTGTCCTTCTTAACGTTAGGGAGTTTAGACCTAGGTTTCATCCATAGTTTACCAACAAAAATACCAAAGCATTGACATATCATTCTTCAGCCAAGGCTAAAGAAGATCTCACCCAAGACACAATGAGGATCATAGAGACCATCTGGTCTTGTGACATGGATGAAGGACATAATATACATGGATCTATCCAGGATAGTATTCATACACTCCATTAACAATAAATTAATATCATCAATATGTAAAACAATACACACACATATTAAAATAACACATGAGTTACACATAATATATCAGAATTGTTGCACCTTTATTAATCCTTCCATTCCATTAAACACATGCATACATTAAGAAAAATATATTCACAACAATAGAGTCTCATTTCCTCTTTAGATAATTCCCCAAAATTACAAAATATTGTGCCATGCGAGTCCCTTTATACCTCAGACGTATGACAGACTCAAACTCTGTTCAGAAGAATTACAACCTTATACTATTAAAAAGGCTCAGAGGAAGCTCTAGACAATGAAAAACTAACAACAAAATCTTAGTGAATCCCCCTGATTGACCAACTTTGTTTCTGATGTCATTGCTCCCTTTTATATATTTCTCTACTTGGGAGCTTTGTCTCTTTTAGTTCTACTCCACTTGTTCTTCTCCACTTGCTCTATTGACAAACTACCTCGCACACTTCTGGCACATGTTTTCAGTCCATGTAGCCTTATGAAATCAAGGAAATATTAACTGCCTCTCCAGCTCATCTTTTGTGAGCTCCATGTTCATTTTCCCTTGTGTTGCTAGCAATAATCATTTGAGAATATTTCTTGACAATTCCTTTCTTAATTCTAATGTGTGTCTTCTTGATTTGTGGCACAATTGACAAAAATTAGGCTGGTGCACACTTGGTAGACTTTAGGCTTGGTGTGCAAGATCAAAACTTAGTCCGACACACCCTTCTTTTCATTCACCATGCATTAGCTTAGGTGCATGAAAAACTAAGATGGGCATGCACAACTTCATTTTCGCATGCACACGATATTAACCCAAAACATTGAGTTCCAACAGGCCCCCACCACTATTACTTAGCTCATCCTTGAGCCAACTACTTCATGTGGTAACCACATCAATGTATGAGACAATATCCTTGGGTTCTTGCACAAACTCCTTGAACTAGCACTCTAGCTCATTGAGGTATCCCTGAAGATCTTGGGTAAGTTGGAAAGCCGCATCAACCTTGGTCGCTATGACCTGAGGAGCTATTAGGTTTGTCGTTTTTATCTTCTCAATGATGGGGTTGAGAGAGTCATGTGTGTTTGAGAGCTGTGTAAACAAGTTCAAGGCCTTATTAGCCGTAGTTGTGATAAGCTATGATATGCTCTATTTCTCATCCTAATATATATTTATCTCTTTTATATTTTTTGTGATTGCTAACATTGCAGTGACACGCTCTCTAGGAGGTAAGGAGGCTAGGTCACAATTTTGTTGGGCGACCTCATCCTCAGTTGTGCAGAATCTATCATGGATGGTAGTTAATTGTAGGGGACCTTATAAGTGGTTCCATAAATTAAAGTTGTGATTGACCAAGGCCGAATTTTTTTGGGTGCGACTTTGGCCATATTAGACAATTGTTTCTGCTACTGCAATATGTCATTGAAATTTTGTCTCCTCTGGTGTCAACAATTGAATTTTCACATGGAGTTTCAAATTCTTAGATTCCATGACATGTACGTGCTCGATGGTGAATTTATTTTTTTGTTGGTTTGGAAGCTCCAGTTGAAATTTCTCATGCTGATAAACCTAGAAATAGGTCTCATTAACAATAATGATAATCTCAGTGTGACTGGTTTAGATGACTGCATATTGTCCCTGTGTTCTGTATGTGCCACCACTTCAACAATGTGCAAGCCTTATAGGTTCTGTCGAGCCTTCATACAATGACCGTGTGTGTGGTGTCATTTCTTATCTATCCATTGACTTTCACCCATCCATATATATCAATGAATATCTACCCCCTGTCTGAATCTTTCCCACATAGACGCTTCCACTGCTACCCATTCTCAATAGGGTTCTTGATGTGCTTCTCACTATTGCACTAGTGTCCCTATGAGCACATTGTCGAGGGCACACAACCAATGGTGTTTGGGAACATGATATATCTAGGATATAAGTGTGTCCACCAGTTTCGACCCATCATACTGATAGGATCCAAAATCTTCCTCACATGCTTCTGAGGAGATATGTGTGCACCTCCTTGTCGAAACTTCATATAGCTTGTTTTGTCATCTTTCCATGGCATCCTTAGTATCAATGCCATAAGACTTGATGCTACACCAACTTAATTCTCCATATGTAGTGGGATTGATGTAATCCTCCATGTGCTTAGTCATGTTATAGATGTTTTCAATGACCTAGTTTCACACATCCTCATCCATCGACTCGTTGTATCTATCTCTTTAATTTAGCATTGCATTTTTATGGAAGGGTGTCTGTCTCAAATTACATCTATCTTTTCTTTAAATTTAGCACTGCATTTTTATGGAAGGCCCAGTCAATGCCAAGAAATGTAGGGTATGGTTCAGAGTCATCCATAATCTCTATGACCTCAAAGTTATCCTTTGTCTTCACCTCTTCTATATTCACTTCCACTTGCTCCAGTTAGGCTATCGGGTAGATCTTGTATTAGTTTTCCAAACGTAGTTGGATGAGAGACCAGACATATTTTGGTTTACCCATCACCTCCCAAGACCTATTTAGAAAAATATTCATGTCAGAACCTAGATCCAACATGACTCCATCCATGTCATAGCCACCAAGCTCGTCAGAACCTAGATCCAACATGACTCCATCCATGTCATAGCCACCAAGCTCCGCTCATATTGAATTCGTACCATCTTGAATTCATGCCCCGTGTGATTTTGCTTACTGACTTGAAATATATCTCTTTCTGGTAGGGGAGATAATATAGTCCTATCATATCTTTCCCCATACACGTGGCTAAAATCTACATTAGATTATTTACATCCTTAGGATCATTGAGCAATCTCAAACAACAATGTAAGAAATTACTTGATCTTCTGTATCTTCCTCGTGACCCAAGTTGTTCAATGCTTCTTCGCACACTGCATGCTTCAACTCTTCAATATGATGTTCCTCCATTTCCCTTTTATTGACGCATAACAAATATTCTTGCTTGTGCACTTATTCCATCGACCTCTGCATGGCACACTACATCTCCTCACGCATATTCCATTGTGTCACACACTATAGCTCCTCTCAGGCACGAGCCTCTTCTAGCAACCTTTGTGTCACCTGTTTCACTTCTTCCATGATCCATGCCTCTTTCAATGACCTCTGCATCACATGCTGCACTTCTTCATGGATTCGAGCCTCCTCTAGTGATCTTTGTGTTGTGTGCTACAATTCTTCGTGCACTCTTTCTTCTTCAATAGCTCTCTGTGTGTCATGTAGAAACTATTTTTTCTAGGTGACATCAAACTTAGGAGGGGGTTGTGCTGCCTTCCTTCTCTTCCCCTTTGGATATAGACCTGATATCTCACCATGCTAAAAGTACACTCCTGTCTTCTCTCCTCCTCAGGTTACTACCTAGACATAGACTTCCTCATCTTTATTCGTATTCATGTGCAGCTTCGCATGCACCATATTGAAATGCATCTTATTTTCTTCCCACTTCTTTACTAATTCAAGACATTCGTCCATGACATGCTCGAGACTATAGAAATATGCACAAAGCACACTCATTTTGGTACAAAACCTTGATTTCTCCATAATTGGAACAAGTGGGGGATCTACCTCCCTCTCTGCCATATCCTTGACCGAGACTGCACCCATATCCACCTCTGGGACCTACTTGGTACATCTTGACCGAGACTGCACCCATATCCACCTCTGGGACCTACTTGGTACATGCCTCTCTCAGTGCCTCCATGATGACCACCCTTATGTTCTTCATGTACCTAGAATGCATTGCGGGTATTGTCTTATATCATTGGACTGACCGACAATTATTGACATCATGTCCCACAGATTTACAAAATTCATAAAATGGAGTATGATACATCTCATGATATTTCTGCAAAGTTGGGCATTAGGGTGGTACATGTCCCCACTGTTGGAATATCTCACACCATTCTATATATCTAGTTGGGAATGGAATCGATGCACCCATCACCACATAATTTAGAAGTACAGGGAAATCATCCCTGCAATTCTCCTCAACATGACATGTGGTACACCATACGTGCTTGTGCATGAATTTTGTCTTTTCCNGTGGTACACCATACGTGCTTGTGCATGAATTTTGTCTTTTCCATATCTTGTAGCTACATCATCAGGTTGGAAAGTTGTGACTGCACCTGTGCAAATATCATTGATGTCTCAGCCCCTCCTATTGTGGCCTTCAAGTGCATAAAAATATATACTTCCTTCTCTTGATTAATCACGTTCTTTTGGGTGTGATCCAAGTGGATAATGGTGGCCACCCACCTGTTCCAAATTCCAATTGGCTCATCATGACAATTTTCAGTTCAACACGTTTCTATGTAGAGATGTCATTTCTTTGTAATTGTGGGTTATACACTTACAATGTTCTCCTGAAGCCCTACACAGTATCCAGGTCGATATTGGCGGCCTCCCACCTATTCCAATTGGCTTATTTTAAAAGTTTTCATGTCAGTACATCTTTTTGTACTTCCAAGGTCATTTTGGGGC
>CBVK0100098223.1:0-13072 GCA_900067695.1 Picea abies
GATAGAAAACTCGAAGGTTTTTCAAGATTATAGAGTTTGGAAAAACACTTAAAATAGAAATCTCTTAGTTCCTTTTTCATAAAATAGTCTGGAAGAGACCGAAAAAGAGATAAATTATCGCTCACCAGATGCTTACTTCAAATACTTTATCGAGCGTGAAAATAGCAAGGTTGCTCAACGATCTTTTCATGTTTAGAGAGTTTGAAAAGATCTTAAAGAGTACTTCAGGGGGGTTCCTTTTTCGTATAACCTTGTTGAGCCCGAAAAAGTGATAAAAGTATGCTCAATCATGTTCTCATGTATTTACGAGCGTAAGAACGGAAAAAAATGACGCTCGAGGTTTTATGTAAAAACCATAAAAAACAATCAAAAACACGCAATAACAAAGAAAAACATATCTATATCTCGGTATTTGATTATCAAAGTCATCACACCTGCAAGAATTACACTCAACCTGACATTAGGGATTAGGGTTTAATCGATAAATAATCATAAAAAACCAAAATGATATAGTAAAAGTAAATAAAAGGAGTAAATACTCTTTTTACCACACCATTTTTACATTTCCACTATTGAGCTCAAAAAACCGCTCTTTTACCCTCCAAGTTCGACATCAGATTGCGGGAGCTATGAGAGACCATTTAGCGAGCCGTCTGCGACAGTTAGGTAAGATCTTTCTCCTTAACATTTTCATGGTTTAATTTTATAATTTCATTGGTTAAATTTCCAGTTTTAAGTTGATTTTCCAAGCCCTACATGCGTGCTGCCATTCTCGCAGGCAGGCAATACGGGGCTTGCGAGAATGAGGCATTCTCGCAGGTGAGCCTAAGGCCACCTACGAGGTTCTTGCATTGTGCACACAATGCACCTACGAGAATCACAAAGCCCAATTTTTTTTTTAAATTTTTACCCAATGAAAAAGATCCAAAGTATGAAAAAAGTTGTTAATCCTATTATTGTGTTCCTTTTGCAGATAATTGGCCATCAACATGGTGCTTGAGTGGCGTGAAAGGGAACATGAAGAGGAAAATGCAATGGTCGAAAATCATCCACCTACCATAGCTTCTTTGAGAGATTGTGGGATCTTGAAATACTTTCGCATCCCAGGCATGAGGGCCCAAGTCAGATTATTAGAGTACCTAGTGCGTATGTGGGACCCTGATCAGCAGGTGTTTCATGTGGGGGTCCACACACTGTCCTTAGACATTAAGGACATTTAATTTTTGACTGGTTTGTCACAGCGAGGGTACTATGTGATCCTGACAGGTAGTAGAGGTGGTGGGATAAAGATGAGTGAGTATTGCAATTTACACTACGTCCCCAAGGTTGAGAGAAAGAAAGGAAAAGTGGCTATCTGGGGGGTATGAGACTTGACCCTCCGTACTATCCTTTTTACTATAGATCGGATGGCTGGGAGTTATACTCCTCATATGGCGTTACAGAGTTACTTTCAGTATGCTAATGAGCGTACTGAGCCTCGAGTGTTCAACTGGATAGATGCTGTGCTGTGCTGTATAAAAAAGCAATTAACCAAATGTAGGCGGGGTGACCTGAAGCAATTCAGGTACAGATATTTGCTGGTATCCTTCTTCCTTGAGCGGGTCCCATTACTAAGGTTACATGTGGAGTGGAATTTATCATCTCCCAGAGATCCGCGGATGCTGAGATGGTGTCGGCTCATGGCCCGACACGTAGCAGGACCGATCATCAAATACGATGATACTTTCTTTGACTGACTTCAACCACAGATGTTGATGGTTGATGACTACGCTTATGATGGGATGGATTTCTGAGAAGTTCTGGATTTGGTATTACCATAATATGCTCAATGGGGGGACCTTGGTAAGAAGTAAACACATTTTCTCTTTTTAAATGTTTTTGAATTTTTTTTATCATATTCAAATGTTTTTGTTTTATATGTTCATCCAAATACTAATACAAAATCATTTTTTGATAACACAGATGTTGGACCTTACAGACCTCCTGACACTTCTCCCATCCAGCGGCGATGAGAGGTAGTGAAAGAACCATAGTATGCTGAGGATTATCAAGTGGTGGAACAGAATCTAGAGGGCTTGATTGCAGACATTCCAGACATGACTCTGGAAGAGGTTCCATGACGCGATCAACATTATACTGTAGGGGTATCAGCATCTATGAGTCGACTTCTTCGTAGGGTTGCTAGGGAAGTTGTGTGTTATCATGAACATCATCCATGACGTCACTTTGTAGAAGCTATAAGCTTCAATTTTTGACATTTTGGTCTTCAGACAAACTTTTTGTAAAAAACTCTCTTGATCGTTATATATACAGACGACTTCTACCAGTTTGCTTTATATTGTGTGAATTTTGATGTGTTTGTTTTATAAATGATTCAAATGTCTATCCAATACATAATTAGCCAATGCATTTGTTAATGTATTTAGACATCTAGGAATATGTTGATTTTCAATGTGATCAAAATAACGTTCGAAGAGACGAATTCACAAATACACCCGTAACAAAGTAGGACTTCGAATAGAGTATATATTACGTAACTTTAGTACTACAAGCTGTGAGTCAAGTCGCACAACCAAATGACGAATTCCAAGTGAGATAGAATCAACCAATAATTCAATAATGGAACTATACTCTACAATGTTGTTGGTCGCACGGCCAAGGCACACACCTCGTAAATATACAAGTTCGTTTGTTGGGGCATAGATTGCCCACGCAGCGGAAGCAAGGTTCTGAGTACTATGGCTAGCACCATCAGCGAAGCCAATATAGGGTAGTGAAGACTCCAGCATCTGGAAATCAAACACAATGTCACATAAGGGAAGAGACCAGATAACGACAAAAGAAAACTATAGTAACACACACAAAGTATGATACATTAAAAATAAAAGTACTTGTGCATAGATGATTTAAGCATAGTACTTTTTCAAGTACAACCCATTCCTGAGTTCACTCAATGGGATACCCTCGTAATCTACCAACTCATATTCTCCTTTTTCCAAAACTTGGTGAACAATATAAGGACCTCACCACATGGGTTCGAATTTTCCAGCTCCTAACACATCTCGATCCTGTTCATAGAGAAAGACAAGATCACCTTCGAAAAAAATCTGAGGCTTGACATGCTTGTCGTATTGGGCCTTGACATGCTTTTTATGAGCTTCTATGACTAGGGTGGCGTCACATCGAGTTTTGTCTAATCGCATAAGATATAATAGATGTTCTTCTTCAACAGAAGTGTTGGGTAGGAGTTCAACAACTAGCTTCAGAGAGGGTATCTCACATTCTATAGGAAGAATGGCTTCCACACCATAGACTAACCGAAAATGCGTAAACCAAGTAGCGGATTTGAAAGATGTTCGGTACGCCCACAATGCCAAAAACATCATTGTGTGCCAACTTGTTTTATGAATCCCTATCATTCATCGAAGCATAGTTATGAGAACTTTGTTAATTTCTTCGACTTGACCATTAGCTTGTGGATAATAGGGCGTTGAGTTATCATGGCGAAGATCCAACTTTTCCACAAGTTCAGACATCATAAAATTCCTAAAGTGGCTACCATGATCAATAACGATAGCTTGGGGAACACCAAAATGAGCTATGACGTGATTAAAAAGAAACAAGGCTATAGTATTTCCAGTATTGTCAAATGTCAGCATTGCCTCGGCCCATTTCGTAAATTTATCAATGGCTACAATGATGTAACCATGCCCCCCGTCCGAGTGAGGGTGACATGTCATGAAATCGATGCCCCATTTAGAAAAAGGACCAACAGAGACCACAGGATAAAGAGGAGCAGGATGTGACCAAATTTTCTGATTGTAGGTCTGGCAGGCATGGCATTTCTGAACGATAGTAATGCAGTCATTAAACAAAGAAGGCAAAAAATATCATGTGCGTAAGATCTTCTGGGAAGTAGCATACCGATACATATGAGCACCATATGCTTCGAAATGGTAGTCATTCAGAGATTTCTCGGCTTCGTCGAATGTTAGACAATGTCGAAAAACATAGTCAATTCCCTGATGGTAAAGAGTATCCCCGAGGATAATGTATTGATGAGATTGATAGTGTATGCGATGTCATTCAGTACTAGACAAAGTAGTCCAGAAAGTCTGGGTTTGGAGATATATAATGATATCTCCATACCAAAGATCATCAGTGCTAATAAGAAAAAGAGATTCATCGGGTAATGAATCTACTGCTACATTTTCCGTTACAGAGTGAGGAAAATCGCATATCAACTCAGCAAAAACTAAGGATTTCTTAGACTTGGCGCGATTGAATTCCAAGTCAAACTGCTGGAGTATCACAATCCATTTGGAGTATTTGCCCCCTAGCAATTGACATGTCAAAATATGTTGCATAGGGTTGCAATGAGAAATCACCGTAGTCTTACGTGAGAGGATATAGTGCCAGAAGCATTGGACGGCTTGAACGACAGCCAAGGCCAGTTTTTCGACATGTTGATACTTGATTTCAGTTGGTGTGAGACTCTGACTCAAGTAGTAAATAACATGTTCATCGTGTGCATCATCCTCTTGGATGAGAACCATGCCAATAGTGTACTCCGAGGAAGTAAGATAAAGGAAATAATCGCAACTGTAATCGGGAGGAAAGAGAAGCGGAGCCCGCGTTAGGGACAACTTCAAAGCTTCAAAAGCATTGTTAGCAATGGTATCCCAGATGAACTCTGAATCTTTCTTTAGTAGCCACATAAAACCACGAGTGATCTCGGTGTAATTAGGGATAAAACGAGGAAGAAAGTTTTCTTTCCCCTGCAACCTTTGTAACTGGCGTAGTGGAGAAGGAGGAGGGAGATTAAGGATCATCTCAACCTTAATAGGATCCACCCAGATCCCTTGATGTGAAATGATAAAACCTAGAAGAGGACCGGATTCTACGCAAAAGACACACTTATGAGGATTTAAACGTATACGATAGAATCAAAAAAGAACAAAAATGGCTCAGAGGTGGGTAGGGTGATCGACTCTGCGCATGGAATGACAAGGTAAATTGTCCAAATAGGGTTGAACGATGTGCTTGATATCATGAAAAGCATAAGACATAGCACGTTGAAACATTGTGCCCGCATTCTTAAGTCCGAAAGGGAGTTTCCGATAGGAAAAAGTACCCCAAGGACAAATAAAAGCAGTCTTATGTTGATCTTCAGGATCAATGTTAATTTGATTATAGCTGGAGAAACCATCCATGAGAGAGAAAATTTCACTTCCGGTGCAATCATTGACAATTTGATCGAAGAAGGGGGTAGGAAAGTTGTCTTTGGGACAAGCTTTGTTAATATCCCTATAATAAACACATACACGAATACTACCACCTTTCTTGTCAATCAGGACAGGATTGGAAAGCCATTCTGTAAGAGCCACTGGATAAATAAAGCCGACTTTCAGAAGTTTTTCAACTTTGATCTTGATAGCAGCTGCTTTATGTGGGTGAACTGGATGAAGGCATTGCCGGATAGGTTTAGCTCTAGGGTATGTCTTTATCTCATGTACAACAATTGCAGGGTCGATACCTGGCATCTTTTCATAGCTCCAGGTGAATATGTCACGGAATTATTTGAATAGAGACATATAGGTGACTATTTCGTCAGCGGAACACGAAGCACCAATATGGACATTTTCAACAATCCCAGTTTTAATGGATATGTCAATGGGAATCGTGGGTGAGATATTGCTTAAGTTCCCTTCAGCAAACACATCATGTGTAGTCGCAGGAATCGTTGAGATGACAACAATGGTCGATGGAGTTGAAATCCGTTGGTAGTTCTCAAGAGTGTGTTGTTCTAGAAAGAGTATGGAACGATGATGCCCATCGTCCCAGGGGGTGTCTTCCATGACAGACATGATCATCTCATCAGTGGGAAAAATAACACGAAAAGGATCGGGAGACAACTCATCAAGAGAGGGGGTAGAAGGTGTTGTTGATTGAATGGCCTGATAGGTGGATTCAACCGGACTTAACGACATTGCGTCACCGAAACGAAGATGATCTCTAGGGTCAGGGACAATCCAAGGGTCCTATGACACAGGAAGTTCATGAGGCACAGTAGAGATCATGTTGATAGAAGCAACTGACGAGCGTGGAACATCGGGTGGTGGAATGGGAAAAGTACCCATTAACGAGGAGTCCTTTAAAAGGCCTACACCAACGTTCTCATAACCCAGTGGGGTTTTAGCAATAAAGGGCATGTTGCTAGTATGGGTATCAGAATTGAAGAAGGAAAGTTGGTCGATGGTAACAACCTTTCCTTGATGAGGGAAATGTACTACACAGAAAAGTGTCGACACAACGACAGACATGGAATCGATCCAGCTACAACCAAGTAAAAGATTATAATCAAGGGGAGCGTCAAAGATTTCCACTTTGACTTGGACCGTTTTACCTTCTAATGTGATGGGAAACGAAGGAAGAACACCGTAGGGATTAAAACCGGAGCCATTGAAGGCTTTAAGAGTGTTCTGGGATTCATTCAAAGGAGGAGAGCCAATGGATTTCCAACAAGAAAGAGACATAACACAAGTCGATGCACCCTCATCGATAACAGTTCAACAAATGCTTTTGTCGGAGACAACCACTTGTATTTGAAACGTGAGTTGAGGGGGTAACCTTGGAATGTGATCTTCCAAGTCAAATACTATTAAATTCGTATCTGTAGGGTCAATTCCACCTATAGCTTTCAACAGGGCCTTCCATTGTGCAGGACAAGACTGAAGGACTTCAAGGGCTGACATCGCTGAAGGTGCCTGGGCCAGATCTTCAACAATGCTGTAGTTTTGGGGCGCACAAGCATGAGGATTGAAAGTCGATTTTTGTACGACACCTTTTGGGGGGGGTCGTAGAACTATGTCGAGGCTCAGTCGTTCGAGATGAAGAGGACCGTTAGTAGGTGGAGTTGCGGGAGAGGGTTGGACCAACGAAGGAGGTAAATCGTCAACCTTCTCCTTAGATGTAGAATAATCTTTGGCTCGAGTAGTGATTGCAACGTTGTTCTACTTAGAATCACCAGTACACATCAAAACATATGATGTCGTAGAAGAGGAGGGTTGGTCGTGAATGACCAACTGAGCCTGTTGTTGAGACGGGAAGGGTTGGGACAAGACAGCCAGTGCAGGTGGTTTTGGAGCTCCTTGAAGGAACTTAGTGACCTTGGCACGTCGTGGACAATCCTTCATGTAGTGATCATCACCACAGATAAGGCAAGGGTATCGGGGTTTGCGCTTATCTTGGTCATCAACAAGAGTAGTTTTAGGTTGCTCAACTTGATTATTATTTTTTCCCTCCTTATTCTTGCCTCTCCCCTTTTTAGATTTGTTTTTACCAGTTGGGGTAGATTGGACAACATTTACCTCAGAAGTTTTGCTGGTGGGAGTGGCAGGAGACAGAGCATTTTGAACATTAGAAGAAGCAGATTTAGGGGTTGTGCTTGAAACAGAATGTGATTGGGCTTGGGCAGTACCAATCACACCATCAGCTGCATGTGATGCAGCTGGAGCAGTTGAAGTGCTGGAAGTATTAGGACGAGGTAATTCAAGTAGTAAATCATAAAGTGTCCCCATTCGCGAATAAACGAGATCAAGATATTGAGCATGACTTATAGCCTTCTCTTCCGTGATGATTCCACCCATGGAAATGTCCTTACCGATTTCGTTCACAAATGATTTTGTAAACCATTCGGCCAGTAACTGATCAAGGAGCTCAAGTTTGATGAGACGTCATCTCCTTCACCACTCATGGATGTGATCAGATATATGAGTGCCTTTAGTCTGTTTGAAGGAAGTCAAAATCTCAGTCTCGGTATCATAACGGATCGGTAACTGGTAATGTGTAATGAAATCCATAGCTAGGGTGTTGAAATCAGAGAAGAAACCTTGTGGAAATTCGATATACCACTTCACAGCAGAACCAGTAAGTGTTCATTGAAAAAGACGTAAACGAATAGAGTCATCCATCAACGAGTTGGATGAACACCATAAGTGAAAATTCATAACATGATTGTTCGGGTCCTCTCCCACTTTTCCATCGAATTTAGGAATGTTCGATGGAAGCTTGGCTGGACTAACATGCCATTGGAGAGAGTGACGAATAGGATCATTTAAAATCCTAGACAAATCCGGCAAATCCAAAGTAGCAAGAAAAGGTAATTGTCGATTCACCTGTGGGTACTGGTGGCTTTGGGGTGGAAGCCCTGTTGGAAAACCAGTAGGACCGTAAGCAGTCTGCGTATAATGGGAAGACTCAGGCAGATTCGGTGGTGGTTGGAGAGGATAGTAGCTCCAGGGATTGTAACCTTGAGCGGGGACATGAGTTTGAGAATTTGTACCCCAAATAGGATTGGGTATACCTGGATATGGTTGGCCTATAGTAGGGACAGGCAACTAATTCCCCCCAGTCATTTGAGAAGGATTTTGTATCATCTGATTCCAATACTGGGCCAAAGAGGGAGGTATATTTTGTCCAAAAGGTGGGGTTGGTCCCCCTATCGTAGGTGGAGTTCCAACCAGAAGTTGTGTCCCAATCAAAGGTTGTGTAGTAATTGGAATTTGTCTGGTAAGAGGAAGTTGAATCGTACCACCTTGTCCACCAATGAGAATATGCAAGTTTGGTGTAAGGGACAGGATAGTTCCACTAGGATTAGGATTGCTAGTGGAAGATAAGAAAGGTCTTTCAGAAGGAAATTAAGGGAGTGTTGGAATAAAACTAGGAATAGGGTGCCCAGGAAAAGAAGGACCACCTGGAGAACCATATGGGGTTTGCGGAGGTGTTGGAATAGAAGATTCAATGCATGGTATTCGGGTGGTAGTGTCAGAGTGACATTGGGCATTCACTGTGTGTTTATAGGATCAAGACCAACCGCAGTGAACCCGATTGGGACACTCATAGTATTCATGAGATGGGCCATTTAGGCAGGGACAATAAAGTGATAAGTGGTAGTCAACGGTATAGTCTCTGTCTCAGAAAACACCGGAGGGTTGATTTCGGAGACCACAGGTGAACCAGGACCAAAAAGGTCCCTTTGGAAAACACCTGTAGACCAAAAAGGATCTTGGCCTTCTATGCAGGGAAAAGGCCCAACGGGTGATCCAAAAGATGTAACAACTAATTCTATGGAAGAATTCAATCGCATAAAAGGTCACTCAGAACCAGGGTGAATTCAAAAATCCTCTTGAGTATTGGTAATTCAGAAAGGTTCTAGAGAGTCAGTTCATTCCACTTGTAGTGTGGTGAGGACCGTGGCTTCACTTTGCCAAGGAGAGCCCTCAGGTGTACCTGTAGGCAAGGGTTGAGAACCGTCCAGATGCTCTAGAGATAAACCCTGCATTCTACGTGAACGACGTGGGGGAGCTATTGTAAAAGAGTAACAAACTTGGCGAAGAAAATCTTATGGTCAACTTCGAGAAACAAACAACACGTGCTAGTAAAAAAAATCTAGGAAGCAATCACCAGGCAAACAAGACCTTCTAATTTTGAAGCCACTAGTTGGTGATGAAATCCAACGTCGCAACAACAAGACAAGAAGGGGAGGCGCTAGGGTGGAAAATTTACACTGACGACCTGCTTAATGGACTTACACCCTGGTGCAAGCTCCCACACATAATCGTGGGTATACCCTCCAAGGAGCCCGAGTGAGTTTGGTCAACGTCAATTCCAGGTACCATGAAGACTTTCCCCTCCACAGTCACCTTGGGTAAGAACCTAGAAAGATAGGCCACTAAGGTCACCACCAACAACAATAAATCCTGGGGGAACAATCGACAGTCCGATCCACACGTAAGGGAAGGTTATCTAGTCTGCAATCAACTCAAAAGGCTTCCACTCATCATTGTGGGAATACCTCCGAGTGATCCCTATAATACATGCAATCTCTACACTGATATTAACAAAGCAGAGTGAGTAACTCTGCCAATATCAATGCGACCTAGTGTTTGACCCTTGTGTGAGAAGGGCTTCCCAGGACAATATGTTGCAAATGGAATTTAACACTCCCTAACACAAGATACTATTGTGTGTTTTGTTCTTTTGGAGAGTGTATCTCTCTTCCTACTCCAAAGCGCTAGCCTAGCTAAATGTTGGTGTAATAGAGCCCTAGAAAAGAGTTACTAGATAAATTTTATGATTATGCAGTGTTATTAAGAGATGTTGTTTACTCAAAGGTAATGGAAATGAAACTTATGTTGTATGACTCTGACCCAACAATGCAAGGATGAGAATGAAATATATCACTTTTCGTTCAAGGAATCCTATGTATGGGAGAGAGAGAAAGAATTCTAGATCAATCTTGAACTACAATGCAAAATTTCCTTTGAAATGCAAATGCAAAAAATCACTTAGCAAATGACAACTCTCTATTGTGTATTTTTCAAATACTTCAACAATTTCAATAATTTGATTTTCAATGTTTTCTAAAACGAAAATAATTTTTTGAAAGAAAAAACTTTTTGTTCACTTTTCAAAAAGGACCCACACTATGACAGCGAGAGTAAAAAAAATCAAAAACCAAATGAATAAGCAAATAACCCAATCCACTCTTTCAATGAAAGCAAAAATAAAGAGCAAACCAATTTAGTCTTTTCAAATGCAAAAGAAAATGATCTTTTATACCAATAAGAAAATGAGAAAAACCAAGCAATCAACTTTCAACAAATCACTGGTTCTTAACTAATCAAACAAACTCAGAGTCTGAAGTCAGAGAGAATGGTTTTGCCAAGAAAAGTCAAGAAACGAAAGTCAAAACACAAATGACAAGAAAAGCCTTTAAATCCTAAGACTGTTCAAGCATGCAAACGAAAACAAGAAAGATATCAATCAGTGGTCCAAGAAACTCTTATGAGGCAATCAAACTGATCTGGGCAGTTGAAAATGCCAAAACTCAAACCCAAACTTTTGAAAAATGGTGTTCGCAGGCAAGCAATATTACACAGTGCGAGAATCACTGATTCTCGCAGGTGACCCTTGAGCAGGGTGCGAGAACTTCGCACTGAAACCTAAGGGCAGAGTGTGAAATCTACCTATTCTCGCAGGCTACAATGAAGTACAGTGCGAGAATTGCTGAACATAATCAAAAATTTGAAAAATGAAGCAAAATTGAAAGAGGCCTCTAGACCCAGAGGGTCTATCAGGATATCCTGAAGACTCAGAGATTGATAGGATAGGAGAAAAGTAAAACCGGAGAAAATGGCCACAGAAAAATACCAAAATCCACAAAGAAAATGGGATTTTTCCCCAGTGGAGTCGCCAATTTTTTTATTGGATAAATCCGTAGGTGCAGACACTAACCGATCTCCCTAGATCCACCTGGATCTAGAACAAAGAAAGACAAAACATGAATCTTTCCCTAGATTTTGACCATTGAATTAAATAGGGGGAAAGAAAAAATAACATAACTTATTATCTCTTCCTATGGTCTTTGTTTCTCCTGCTCCGCTCCAGTGCTCTCATGCAATCAAGACCAAGACAACACAAACCAACCAAAGTGAATAAAGCACAATCTATTCAACAGTCAATCTATGTATATGATCAAGGAGTTATACAATAAAGTGGAAATAGCTTTATGGGAAAGGGACATGCTACTGTATCATATTAATGGAAAGTAAAGATTACAACCTGAGCCTTGATGTCGCAAACTTCCTTTCGATGGCCCCTAGCTCTAACACACACACTTGCTCACTTGCATGAAGAAGATCAACCCCTTTGGATAAACTTGCTGGAGTCTCCAAGCTACTGTAGCTTCAGTCCTTCACACAATTCTTTCACTAATTCTCCAATGAATCTTGCTTAACCTTTTCCATGAGAATTCCCTCAATATATAGGAGAGAATGAATTAGTTACTTGGATAAGAATGATCCCAAAATATCAGGGAATCCAGTACTAGGATAACCATTCAAATGCCATCTCATCCTTCTAGAAGATTCCATTTTAGAAGCATCGAGAATTCATCTTTTTCCTTGATTTAGAAAGAGTTCGTACCCTAGCAGTTCAACATAGTGCAAACTTCTCGCACCTTGGCTTAAGGCAGCCTGCGAGAATCATGCATTCTCATAGGCAAATATACTAGCAGCCTGTGAATAGTCTTCAAAAATGAGTTTTCTGGAAGAGATGAAAATAAATTTTTCTTAGGAGAAAGTTCTTATGAAGAGCCTGAGTACACCATCATCAATACATCATCATGATGACCAAAATCATGGGTAACAAAATGCCCCCCAAAGTATGAGGTTGGAACCAGTGACAACCGATAGACTTTGTAAATTGCATGTGTGTGTCGAGAACCAGGAGGACACCTAATCGAAAACCTGCGAACAACCAAGCATCTGCAGAATATCATATATATTAATTCTGAGGTAGGCATTCCCATACTCAGATCATAGACTGATGAAATTATAGACATGGTTCATGGCCACCAATCATACACTGTGGATCATGCTGTCAAAATATAGCATAGCCACCGGAATACACTCTGGATCTATGCGAGAAATTTCAAATCAAGATGACATACCCACGAGACATACATAGTGGATCTATGTGTTGCAAATTATACATACTCCAATATCGCAACCTGGATTACAAAGACGATATCCAGGGTCTTCAATCTCATCACCCAAAGTATGAATCTAACCATGTGATTACATGTGTTGAAGTTGAACATGGTAGAAACCACTTGATTACCGGTCATTGATGAAACCGTTAACAAGTGCGAGGGAAATCACCATTAATGTCAATGACTCCCAAGGTACCATAGTACAATCCATCGAGTGTTAACAAATGAGTTAAAGTTGAAAATCTGATGGAATCTTTCGATCAGGGGTCAATGATGTGAACCCACTGTCGAAAGCAAGGAAACCCACCATTGAGGCATGCAAGCTCCAAGGTACCAAATAATTTCTAAGTCTTGATTCCAGATAATGAGCTGAAGTCGACGGAACAAAAATTGTCACAAGAGGGCCTTGGAATGGACACGAAATGAGTAATGGATTTTGAAGGTGAAATAGAGTATGGCGTGAATTGGACTGGACACGGTGAAGGCCGACACTGATAGAATGGATAACTGCAGATG
>CBVK0100098224.1:0-26579 GCA_900067695.1 Picea abies
ACTTCTCTTGAACATATGAATGACACGACCAATGATTTGGCAGTATTGACTCAAAGATGACATAGGGAATGACCTTGTAATCCATCAAATGAGAGACAAATGGATTTCCCAAACCTGCTTCAAATGATGAATAGGGGGTATCATGTTCAAGAGCGACACTTACTGCTAATCAATACGAAGATGAAAACATATCCCTTTCCCAAATTTTCCCCCACCATTTCTGGCAAGTACCTCTTTATTTTTACGCAAGCTTGAGGAGGATAACATATGCTTGTTGATGTAAGCTCATCCTTCGGACAAGTCCCTTGGAGTATGTTTAACGAACCCTAAGAAGGAGTGGTTCGGTCCCATCACGGGTCTGTCAATGTTTGTTTAACGAGTCCAGAGATAGAAAACTTGAAGGTTTTTCAAGATTATAGAGTTTGGAAAAACACTTAAAAGAGAACTCTCTTAGTTCATTTTTCGTAAAATAGTCTGGATGAGATCGAAAAAGAGATAAATTATCGCTCACTAGACGCTTACTTCAAATACTTTATCGAGCGTGAAAATAGCAAGGTCGCTTGATGATATTTTCATGTTTAGAGAGTCTGAAAAGAGCTTAAAGAGGACTCCAGGGGGGTTACTTTTTTGTATAACCTTGTTGAGCCCGAAAAAGTGATAAAAGTATGCTCAATCACGTTCTCATGTATTTACGAGTGCAAGAACGGACAAAAACAACGCTCGAGGTTTTATGTAAAAACCATAAAAAACAATAAAAAACATGCGATAACAAAGAAAAACATATACGTATCCCAGTATTTAATCATCAAAGTCATCACACCTGCAAGAATTACACTCAACCTGACATTAGGGATTAGGGTTTAATCAATAAATAATCATAAAAAACCAAAATGATATAGTAAAAGTAAATAAAAGGAGTAAATACTCTTTTTACCACACCATTTTTACATTTCCACTATTGAGCTCAAAAAACCCCTCTTTTACCCTCCAAGTTTGGCGTCAGATTGCAGGAGCTACGAGAGACCATTCAACGAGACGTTTGTGACAATTAGGTAAGCTTTTCATCCTTAACATTTTCATGGTTTAATTTTATAATTTCATTGGTTAAATTTTCAATTTTAAGTTGATTTTCCAAGCCCTACATGCGCGCTGCCATTCTCGCAGGCAGGCAATACGGGGCCTGCGAGAATGAGGCATTCTCGCAGGTGAGCCTAAGGCCACCTGCGAGGTTCTCACATTGTGCACACAGGGCACCTGCAAGAATCGCAAAGCCCGATTTTTTTTTAAATTTTTACACAATGAAAAAGATCCAAAGAATGAAAAAAGTTGTTAATCCTCTTATTTTGTTCCTTTTGTAGATAATTGGCCATCAACATGGTGCTTGAGTGGCGTGAAAGGGAAAATGAAGAGGACAATGCAATGGCCGAAAATCATCCACCTACCATAGCTTCTTTGAGAGACTGTGGGCTCTTGAAATACTTTCTCATCCCAAGCATGAGGGCCCAAGTCAGATTATTAGAGTACCTGGTGCATATGTGAGACCCTGATCAGCAGGTGTTTCAAGTGGGGGTCCACACACTGTCCTTAGACATTGAGGAAATTTACTTTTTGACTGGTTTGTCATGGCGAGGGTACTATGTGAGCCTGACAGGTAGTAGAGGTGGTGGGCTAAAGATGAGTGAGTACTGCAATTTACACTGCGTCCCTAAGGCTGAGAGAAAGAAAATAAAAGTGGCTATCTAGGGGGTACGAGACTTGACCCTCCATACTATCCTTTTCACTATAGCTCGGATGGCTGGGAGTTATGCTCCTCATATGGCATTATAGAGTTACTTCTAGTATGCTATTTAGTGTACTGAACCTCGAGTGTTCAACTGGGCAGATGCTGTGCTGCGTAGTATAAAAAAGCAATTAACCAAATGTACGCAGGGTGACCTGAAGCAATTCGGGTACGGATCTTTGCTGGTATCCTTCTTCCTTGAGCGGTTCCCATTACTGAGGTTACAGGTGGAGTGGAATTTACTGACTCCTAGGGATTCGTGGATGCTGAGATGGTGTCGACTCATGGCCTGGCACGTAGCAGGACCGATCATCAAATATGATGATACTTTCTTTGACTAGCTTCAACCACAGATATTGATGGTTGATGACTATGCTTATGCTAGGCTAGATTTCTGAGGAGATACAGATTTGGTATTACCTTAAGATGATCAGTGGGGGGACCTTGGTAAGAAGTACACACATTTTCCCTTTTTAAATGTTTTTGATTTTTTTTTATCATATTCAAATGTTTTTGTTTTATATGTTCGTCCAAAGACTAATACAAAATTGTTTGTTGATAACACAGATGTTGGACCTTATAGACCTCCCGACACTTCTGCCATCCAGCGGCAAGGAGAGGTAGCGGCAGAACCACAATATGCTGAGGATTATCAAGTGGTGGAACATAATCTAGAGGGCCTGACTGCAGACATTCCAGACATGACTCTGGAAGAGGTTCCACGATGCGATCAGCGTCATACTGTAGGGGTATTAGCATCTATGAGTCGACTGCTCTGTAGGGTTTCTAGGGAAGTCATGTGTTATCGTGAATGTCATCCATGCCATCACTTTGTAGAATCTATAAGCTTCAATTTTTGACATTTTGGTCTTCAGACAAACTTTTTGTAAAAAACTCTTTTGATCGTTATATATACAGACGGCTTCTACCAGTTTGCTTTGTATCGTGTGAATTTTGATGTGTTTGTTTTATAAATGATTCAAATGTCTGTCCAATACATAATTAGCCAATGCATCTGTTAATGTATTTATACATCTAGGAATATGTTGATATTCAATGTGATCAAAATAACGTTCCAATTGGCGAATTCGCAAATACACCCGTAACAAAGTAGGACTTCGAATAGAGTATATATTACTTAACTGTAGTACTACAAGCTGCGAGTCAAGTCGCACAACCAAATGACGAATTCCAAGTGAGATAGGATCAACCAATAATTCAATAACGACGCTATACTCTGAAATGTTGTTGGTCGCACGGCTGAGGGACACACCTCGTAAAGATACAAGTTCATTTGTTGGGGCATAGATTGCCCACGCAGTGGAAGCAAGGTTCCGAGTACTATGGCTAGCACCATTAGTGAACGCAATATAGGGTAGCAAAGAATCCAACATCTGGAAATCAAACACAACATCACATAAGGGCAGAGACTAGATAACGACAAAAGAAAACTATAGTAACACACACAAAGTATGATACATTAAAAATACAAGTACTTGTGCATAGATGATTTATGCATAGTACTTCTTCAAGTACAACCCATTCCTGGGTTCACTCAAAGGGATACCCTCATAATCTACCAACTCATATGCTCCTTTTTCCAAAACTCGGCGAACAATATAAGGACCTCGCCACATGGGTTCAAATTTTCCAGCTCCTAACACATCTCGATCCTGTTCATAGAGAAGGACAAGATCACCTTCGGAAAAAATGCGAGGCTTGACATGCTTGTCGTATTGGGCCTTGACATGTTTTTTCTGAGCTTCTATGACTAGGGTGGCGTCACGTCGAGTTTCATCTAATTGCATAAGATATAATAGACATTCTTCTTCAGTAGAAGTGTTGGGTAGGAGTTCAACAACTAGATTCAGAGAGGGTATCTCACATTCTATAGGAAGAATGGCTTCCACACCATAGAATAACCGAAAAGGCGTAAACCCAGTAGTGGATTTGACAGATGTCTGGTACGCCCACAATGCCAAAAACAACATTGTGTGCCAACTTGTTTTATGAATCCCTATCATTCGTCGAAGCATATTTATGAGAAGTTTGTTAATCACTTCGACTTGACCATTAGCTTGTGGATAATAGGGCGTTGAGTTATCATGGCGAAGACCCAACTTTTCCACAAGTTCAGACATCATAAAATTCCTAAAGTGGCTACCGTGATCAGCAACGATAGCTTGGGGAACATCAAAATGATCTATGAAGTGATTAAAAAGAAACAAGGGTGCAGTCTTTCCAGTATTGTCTAATGTCGGCATCGCCTAGGCCCATTTTGTAAAGTAATCAATGACTACAATGATGTAACCATGCCCCCCGTCCGAGTGAGGGTGACATGTCATGAAATTGATGCCCCATTTAGAAAAAGGACCAACAAAGACCACATGATAAAGAGGAGCAGGATGTGACCAAATTTTCTGATTGTAGGTCTGGTAGGCATGGCATTTTTGAATGACAGTAATGCAGTCATTAAACAAAGAAGGCCAAAAATATCCTGCGCATAAGATCTTCTGGGCAGTATCATACCCAGACATATGAACACCACATGCTCCGGAATGGCAGTCATTCAGAGCTTTCTCGGCTTCGTCTAACATTAGACAATGTCGAAAAATAGAGTCAATTCCCCGACGGTAAAGAGTATCCCAGAGGATAATGTATTGACGAGCTTGATAGCGTATGCGACGTCGTTCAATACTAGACAAATTAGTCTAGAAAGTATGGGTTTGGAGATATATAATGATATCTCCATACCAAAGATCATCAGTGCTAATAAGAAAAAGAGATTCATCGAGTAATGAATCTACTGCTACATTTTTCGTTGCAGAGTGAGGAAAATCGCATATCAACTCAGCAAAAACTAAGGATTTCTTAGACTTGGCGCGATCAAAATCCAAGTCAAACTCCTGGAGTATCACAATCCATTTGGAGTATTTTCCCCCTAGCAATTGACGTGTCAAAATATGTTACATAGGGTTGCAATGAGAAATCACCGTAGTCTTGCGTGAGAGGATATAGTGCCAGAAGCATTGGACGGCTTGAACGATAGCCAAGGCTAGTTTTTCGACATGTTGATACTTGATTTCAGTTGGTGTGAGACTCCGACTCAAGTAGTAAATAACATGTTCATCATGTGCATCATACTCTTGGATGAGAACCATGCCAATAGTGTACTCCGAGGCAGCAAGATAAAGGAAATAATCGCAACTGTAATCGTGAGGAAAGAGAAGTGGAGCTCACGTTAGGGACAACTTCAAAGCTTCAAAAGCATTGTTAGCAATGGTATCCCAAACGAACTCTGAATCTTTCTTTAGTAGCCACATAAAACCACGAGTGATCTCAGCGTAATTAGGGATAAAACGACGAAGAAAGTTTGCATTCCCTTGCAAACTTTGCAACTGGTGCAGTGTAGAAGGAGGAGGGAGATTAAGGATTGCCTCAACCTTAATAGGATCCACCCATATCTCTTGACGTGAAACGATAAAACCTAGAAGACGACTAGATTCTACGCAAAAAATGCACTTATGAGGATTTAAACGTATACGATAGAATTGACAACGAACAAAAATGGCTCGGAGGTGGGTAGGGTGATTGACTCTGCACATGGAATGAGAAGGTAAATCGTCCAAATAGGGTTGAACGATGTTCTTGATATCATGAAAAGCATAAGACATAGCACGTTGAAACGTTGTGCCTGCATTCTTAAGTCCGAAAGGGAATTTCCAATAGGCAAAAGTACCCCAAGGACAAATAAAAGCAGTCTTATGTTGATCCTCAGGAGCAATGTTAATTTGATTATAGCCGGAGAAACCATCCATGAGAGAGAAAATTTCACTTCCGACGCAATCATCGACAATTTGATCGACGAAGGGGGTAGGAAAGTTTTCTTTGGGACAAGCTTTGTTAATATCCCTATAATCAACACATACACGAATACTGCTGCCTTTCTTGTCAATCGGGATAGGATTGGAAACCCATTTTGTAAGAGCCACCGGATAAATAAAGCTGGCTTTCAAAAGTTTTTCAACTTCGAGCTTGATAGCAGCCACTTTACGTGGGTGAACTGGACGAAGGCATTGCTGGAAAGGTTTAGCTTTGGGGTATGTCTTTATCTCATGTACAACAATTGCAGGGTCGATACCTGGCATCTCTTCATAGCTCCAGGCGAAGATGTCACAAAATTATTTGAATAGAGACGTATAGGTGACTATTTCATCAACGGAACACGAAGCACCAATATGGACATTTTCAACAATCCCAGGTTTAATAGATATGTCAATGGGAATCGTGGGTGAGATATTTCTTAAGTTCCCTTCAAAAAACACATCATGTGTAGTCACGGGAACCGTCGAGATGACAACAACAGTCGACGGAGTCGAAATCCATTGGTAGTTCTCAAGAGTGTGTTGTTCCAGAAAGAGTATGGAACGATGATAGCCATCGTCCCAGGGGGTGTCTTCCATGATGGACATGATCATATCGTTAGTGGGAAAAATAACACGAAAAGGATCGGGAGACAACTCATCAAGAGAGGGGGTAGAAGGTGTTGCCGATTGAATGGCCTGATAGGCGGATTCAACCGGACTTAATGGCATTGCATCATTGAAATGAAGATGATCTCCAGAGTCAGGGAAAATCCAAGGGTCCTGTGATGCAGGAAGTTCATGAGGCACGGTAAAGATCATGTTGATAGAAGTAACTGACGAGCGTGGAACATCGGGCGGTGGAATGGGAAAAGTACCAATTAACAAGGAGTCCTTTAAAAGGCCTACACCGATGTTCTCATAACCCAGTGGGGTTTTAGCAATAAATGATACATTGCCAGTACAGGTATCAAAATTGAAGAAGGCAAGTTGGTCGACGGTAACAACCTTTCCTTGATGAGGGAAACGTACTACACAAAAAAGTGTCGACACAATGACGCACATGGAATCGATCTAGCTACGGCCAAGTAAAATATTATAATCAAGGGGAGCGTCAAAGACTTCCACTTCGACTTGGACCGTTTTACCTTCTAATGTGATGGGCAATGAAGGAAGAACACCGTAGGTCTTAAAACTAGAGCCATTGAAGGCTTTAAGAGTGTTTTGGGATTCATTCAAAGGAGGAGAGCCAACGGCTTTCCAACAAGCAAGAGACATAACACAAGTTGAGGCACCCTCGTCGATAACAGTTTGGAAAATGTTTTTGTTGGAGAAAACAACTTGTATTTGAAACGTGAGTTGAGGGGGTAACCTTGGAATGTGATCTTGGACTGTCCTGATTATTTTCACAACTTCGCCAGTCGCGAAGTTGAAAAAATTCTCTTTCAGACCTCTGATATCTGAGTCCCCGATACGGGTGATCTTGTGACACGTGTCCTCCTTCTAGCAAATGACTCAGATTCCTACTTCTCCTTTCATGATTTCGCGAGTCTCGCTACAAAGGTTTCGATCCTTCACCTCCCAAAACCCTGAGACACAAAATATGTGGGTGATCCAACGGACCTGTTGGTCTAGATCCTATGGCTCAATTCTCCCCTGAGATTAAACCAAAAAAAACACACCCACCATAAACCTCCTTGCTCCTCTGCAAGATCTGACGGTTCTCGGAACCTCGTGATTTCCCCTCAGAGAATTCTGACCGTCCAAAGCTCGCTTGATGATTTCTGTGAAATGAACACAGTGTTCTTCCATGAAATTTCTCCTTCTTGTAGAACAATGTCACTGCGCCTTCTTCCGAAGTTTCAAGGCACTAACTCTTCTGATATTTTCTTCAGCAGCTTTGAAGACTCTATCCCTCCCAAGCTTGATAAAAAATCCTCAATTTCTTTGGGGAAATTTCCTGCACGCACTCCTTGCAACACTTCTTCAAATACAATAAGTATTTGAATGTCTTTGACTCTGCGCACTCCTTGCGACAACAGTCTTTCAACAATTTCGCTTAGGTTGCAAACACTGAGACTTCTCTCAGCCTGCGCACTCCTTGCATGGATCCTATGCTTAATTTTCACTTCTGCGAGGATGAGAATAATGTTATCTCTTCTGAGCTTTCAGAGATGAAACTCTGGACTCTTGTCAAGACACGCCTTGCGGACAACTTCATTGCACTCATAGGAAAAATCTCGCTCAGACAAAGAAACAATTGAAACTCATTCCTTACTCTCTCAGACTTCAAATGCTTAACATGAAATCATACATACATGGCATAAAAGCAAATGTATATCAGAAAGAGTAACAAGCACGAGCTTAACATTCAATCAGGCATACATAGAAAGTATTTGAACACCATGAGTCTGAATAAAGCTTCATATATTAATTTCAGAACTTCTGTACATGGTTTCTTCTACACAGCCCTCTGCTTCAGCTCTCCTATGCTCTCTTGATTGACTATGCTGCTAATGTTACAATGATACAAGTGAGGCTGTCTATATTCGTTTTCCCTCCAGCTCCTAAAACTGTCTAATCTAAGGATTTCAATTCTACCTACTTACATTCATTAACATAAATGCCTCTTTGTCCTTCAGACGAGAGCGGGACGCTCAAGGTCTGATTACAGTCTAACAATACACCCTTTCTTAATTGTTACATTTAATTTTGGTGCATCCAACTCCAAAAGATTTTAAACAATTCAACATGTGCCCAAAATGCATTGGCGCCTGCCCCATGCTCGCTTGACGTTGGCGATGCTCCTGCATCACTCAAGTGTGTCATCTACTGAAACATACGCAAGTGACAGTGGTAACAGTCACATACATACATAGGCTAACCTTGAATAGGGCACGTACATATGTGAACTGTCTTTGCAGTAGTCCACGTATATGTGGTAAATCCTTGGGAAAAAGGCAATGCACATGGGTTGCAGCTTGATGTGATGGTATAACACTTTGTTGTAGGGTCTGACATTATTTGTTGCAAGTTTTGACATAGTTTGACGCAAGTTTTCATGATTCTATATTGGATTATGTAAAGTGATGATACAAAATAATGAAAGGCCATCTTGGATGCATGGAACTAACCCATGAGTATGGATTGAGGCATGTTCTGTTGAAGAACAATGTTGGTTATGACAATAAATTTATGGCACCTTGGTTATGTGATATATCTTGATGATGCTAGCTAGAGATGTCATTAATCTATTGAAGCACACTACTAGTACATGTATTGTTGGATGCTTAGTATTTTCCATAGTGAATGGAGGTTTGAGGATGATATGTTGGGGTACATGGCTATTACATATTTCAGTTTCATAGATGTAATATTAGAAGCATATTTGTTGGAGATCTTGGTGCTTACATTTGGCATATGGTTGGGATATGTAGTTGGTGAGTTGATGAGGTATTCATGTTGTACATCATTGATGATTCATAGCTTAATCTATAGTTGATGTATGATTTTTACATTTCTAGTACATTGGTAGAGGCACCTACTAGCAGTTTGATTGACACATGTTTTATGGAGGATTTGGCATACATGTATGGGGATTCATAATATTGTGGTATTGGTGCATGGTTGATGTACTTTCTTGATACAAGTGGTGATACATGTTGATGTACATGTTTGGTACACTCATAGGTGGAATATGCTTGATGATATTACACCATTGGTATTACTTGATTAGAACAACAATTGCTATTTTTTGAGATACATGGTTATGACACTTGGTTCATGATGAAGACATATCATGAGTGATATGACACTTTTTTGGCATATTGGTAGATGCACATGCTGTCATATGGTTGATACATTCATTTGATGAGATCTTATGGCACAATGTATCGTATTGATGTACATGGTTGATGTACATAGGTGTTGTGCATGATGGGCACACAATTTGTACATGATGTACTTGGGTGATGTTCTGCTCATGATTCTCTATTTTATTGTTGAAATATATTTTGATGGTTGGTATGGCATAAGTTTGATGCATGAGTAGGTCCAAGGATTGTCATATGGTAGCATATTGTTCATCTTGTAGAGAAGACAGGGGGGGACATACCCATAGGGGGAGTCATTCTTCTTCCCATTGTTCTAGGAGGAGAAAAGAGCCCTATACTTGAAGAAAGAGCACAGAGGCATAGTTCCAGGGGGAGCAATAGTCACAGGGGGAGTATGAGCGATGCATCTTCAAAATTACATCAGAGTGATATCCCTTGTTCAAAAGGGGAGAGATTATTCAAAGGAAGATCAAAGGCATCCAAAAGGGGGAGAAACCCTAGGGAGATATAGTCATGACATTCAGGTAGGGGGAGCAACCCCAAGGAGAGCTCAAGCAGGGGGAGCAGCCCCAAGAGGAGAATGACCCTTTGCCATTGATGTCAAAGGGGGAGAGATAGTTACATTGATGTTATTGATTATTATTGATGGGAGATATAGTCACATTAACTATTGATGTAGAGCATGACTTATCTACATATTGACATCAATAATTGGTAATTGGTGTTGACATCAATGTTGGTATTTCCATCAATGCCAAAGGGGGAGATTTTTGGATCATGTTGTCATTGATGCCAATGGTTTTATTGATTAATATCAAAGGATTGATTTCAAGTGATTGATTGATGTCAAGTAATGATTGATTGATTGTTTTGAATGGATAGATGTCAAGTGGAATCATAGTCATATGATATCATGCATAGATGAAGATGGATCAATGAGTTGTCATTGGTATGATGCATTTTTCGATTGATGTAAAGATAAATCATTATTTTATTATCATGGTTGATAAGGTGCACAAATGGATGAACTCCAAAGTCGTGCCCTTATGGTTAAATCCCTCACAGGAAGACGCTTTGCGGTTGAGTTATCCTTGAAGTATGGTTGGAGAACCCATGCTTATATGTGGAATAATGATATGAAGATTAGAGAAGTTGTTGGTGAAACTATCCTAGATGGATAGTGCTTGTCATGCCATTTTCAGTGGTATGTGGAATGTCACATAACTCCTCATGGTTTGAGAGTTATGACCCTACGAAGATGAAGGACCCTCATATGTTGGCTTGAAGCCCCAAAAGGTCAAAGAAGTCAAAGAACTTCCAAAGAAGAAATTATTATTTAAATAATAAAGTGAAGTGACAAAATCAAGAAGGATTATTTAAATATTAAAGTGAGGTGACAAAATCGAGGAGGAATATTTAAATGATAAAGTAATGGAGAACTTTCTATTTATGGAAAATGGTTAACCCTAAAATGAGGAAAATAGGTTAAGTAAGCTAGAAATGAGTTAAGTGACCTAGAAGTGGGTTAAGTGACCTAGAAGATGAAGAGTATAAAAAAGAGGCTAGGGTCTCTTGTGAAATGTACCTTTTGTGTATCTTTTGTGAGTATCTCTTGAGCATGATTGAAGATCTATTCTGAGAGAGAGAGGGTATGGAGGATCTCATGAACACATCAAAGTTTTGGCATGTATGAGATCATGATGGAAAAAGTCTCAGAGGTTCAGAAACCCTAGTTTCAGAGCTGTACATGGGCTACAATGAGCTAGGGCACATACATACATGGGCTATATGAAGACATGGCGCGTACAGTGGATGAAGTCATGGAGATTGGTGGTTGAGCTAAGGACAGGCTCTTGAAGACTAAAGCAGGTTCTAGATCTGCATTCTATGGAATTATATATTTTATATAAATTATGGTATGGTTATATTATTGTCTTGATGGATACTATTGCTTGTTGTGTGGTGAATGCTTAAGGAATTCTTGGTATGGCTATTATGATGTGATTTGTGTTGGCTGATGGAGTGAGCAACACTCTTATGATTCAGTGCTGATATGACTGCGATAGTATACTAGTTTCTTATACATGATTGAATAGTGTTCATATTGTATGGTTGAGAAGCATGAATAATTTATTGGATAGATTGGATGTGTTGTGACTGGCTATGGGTTAGTTTGGTTAGTAAAATAAAAAATAATATATGATTGTAGGTTGCAGAGAACCTGAGTTTATTTTGAAGAGAAAACCCTAAGTAACTCAGAAGGAATATGCAGGCTATAATATAGACTGACCGTGTGGATACACATACTGTAGTGAGCCAGGGCGTGTACATACACGGGCTACACTACTGACAGGTCACGTACCTATGATAGATTGATATCCATGGAGGATTGTTGCATCAAATCAGTTGGTGTTGAGGATGTAAGTTGAGTCTTGCATATAGAGTTGGTGCTCTTGTAGAGTTGTACTCTATTTAGTTGTTGCTGATAAACCCCAAGGATTGAAGTCCGTAATAAAAATAAAATTGTATATACATCTTGTGTTCTTTGTGTTCCTTGTGGTGATGATTTGTTGATGATATATTGCTGACATATGTTGTTGATATGTGTTCACATTTAATTGGTTATAAAAGACATCAATGGTTAATCAGTTAATGATGATTGCTAACTAATGATTTTTGTGTAAGAGGAAAGTTTTGAGAAAAAGAGCCCTCTGTTCACCCCCCCTCTCAGTGTAGTCGGTGTGTCCAACAATACATAATTACAATTCATGTACCATTTAAACAACAATGTAATGAAACATAATTAACACAACTAGTACCCAACGGAGGAATATATGTAAACATACATAAATATATTAAAATAAACACATGGTAGACACTTATCTGGTATAAATAATCCACCAACTACATGTAGACATTTGATTTTCCTCCTAGCATTAGAATTTGCTTCTTATAACTCAAAAACATGTCACCCCTGAGTTGGGGCTTAAACTCCACTTGGGAAAGGAAATACTATCTAGGTAAGGTCTCTCAACAACAACAAAAATTTTAGTTCAGGTTCCAAGCTTAACAACCAACCTATAATCTCTCATTCCCCACATGCCTATCCCACCCCAAGAAGTTTTCCTCTTCTCTATTCAATAGTCCTTTGGCTGCCCCACTTCCCTTCCAGGACTTCAACAATAGAACAAATAGAAAGTATCAGAGCCCTGTAGCTGCATATTGACACCTTGGGAATCAAATTCTCGACAATTCTCTCACCTAGAGAGAATTTCCACGGGCTTGACAACCCGCTTCTTTGAAAACACTTATATCACCTAGAGAGAATGCACATGGGTTTGAAAACTCACTTATTCATATTAATTCCCCACAAATCATTCTTCAAGTGTCCTCAAGCAAAAATGGAAATGGAAACAAGTACGTACAACAAGAATAGGGAGATGGTACTAATGATGGAGAGAAAGACAACATGAATGAATGGGAAAATGAAATAAGGTTTTCTATTTTATTTTCATGCTCATGAATCTCCATTTGTCACTTCTCAAACTCCTTTTTAACTGCTTGATGATTGGTTCCCCTTTTCTAAAGACTCAAGACAAAAATCATGTTCATTCCTTTTTTACTTTTTTGGAAATATTTTATTAATATTTCCTTGGATTAAGACCCATGGCTTAGCTCCCTTCCTATACCGTTATCCCCCTTTATCCTCTAGTGGATTTTAATCCCCCAATACTCTTTCTGCGGGATGGTTTGCATCAATTATTCTTTTTCATTAAATTCAAAGTGAAATTACATAATACAAAATAGTCCCACTGGCCCAAAAAGTTCCTGGATCACCAGCCTATGTGCACAAATATAATTACAATTAAATTGGGGTTCTTCCTAGGGGTATTATAGACTTTTTGGGCCCTTCATTTTGATGGATAGAAGTTGTGCACGTCATATTGCAACTTCATTTTGGATAACAAAAGTTGTGCAAGTTGTTGAGGAGCTGGACAACAGACTAAAGAAAGAAACATAAAGCGGATGGAAGGACATTACAACATCAATTTTGAGGAAAGAGGTTGCAACAAAATCAATAATAAGAGATAACTCCCAGTTTCTCAACCAACGAACCTAAATATCAGGTTATATATATGAGACTGATATGATTGTAAAAGGTTGTTATTGTTGATTGTTGCTCGGATAAAGTGTTGTTGTTATTGTTGTTGTGACAAGAGTCAGTGTTGTAATGGTCTATACTGTTAGCATAGATAAGTTTTATAGATTTGGGTAAGAAACAAACTATCAATGTATCATAGTTTTGTATCAATATAGATATAAAGGAGCATTAGTTTGTAAAATTGTCTCATATCTGATGAGGATCATCCTCTAACTACTTGTGTATGAGAATCAAGTTGTGAGAAGAACTTCATATGTTAATATAATTGGAGGCCCAAATTTTGGATATATCTTGTGTATTTAGTATTTTGAATATATTCAATGTTTCTCTGTACTATATTTTATGTTTGATATACTTCAATTGCTTCATTATGAATGGAAATGTGATTTTGTTCTCTTTATTCTTAGTTAGGAGATGTCCAGAAATGTTACAGGTTTAATCTATCTTGTGAAAGACTAATATGCATCTATATGACTTAGAGGTTTGTCTAAGTATTATCCTTACCTTTCCCTCTCTTTCTTGTCTCGATTGCGCTTCGGGTGAGACTTATTCCCTTCCAGGAGGATGAAAATGATAGCACTCTAGACTACTTCGATACCTTTTTTTGGTAACTTAAGAAGGACCCTTGTCTGATCACTTTTACGCCAAAAATACTTGTGTGTTTTTATTTTGATCGATTGGAGTTTCTTGTACTTGAGTAGTGGTCGATTGAACAATTTCCTCCCATCAATCTATGGAATAAAACCTTTGCTTCATTTTTGGACAACATCCGAGTAAAATATATGGAAGAGGACCCAGAGTCGAGATCAATGTTGTGCTATGTAGTGAGGTGATTGTGGCTGAGAGGAAACAAATATTTTATCCTTCAACTGATAAAAAACCTCAATTTTGCAAAACTAGAAGGCACCCAACCCAAAAGATCTATCCTATGGAGTTGTTTGTATCAAAGGACCCAGACTAAAGATGTTTGGTAGGGTAAAATACTTCAATCAAAGGACCTTTTATCATAGTAAAAGTGATTATTTCACTTTAGCATGAATTTCTACTAGAAATATAAGTAATTTTGATAGATCGAAAAGCAATATCAAGAGGTTGCTAGGTGGTTTCAAGAAACAAGAAGTGGTTTTCACATAAGGAAAAGCTATAAATAATCCATCATAATCATTATCTCATTATCAACATATAGAGAGAGGAAGAGTGTCTGAACCTCAAAGTTAAGAGATCAATCCAACTCCAACAGAGAGACAAACTATGAAAAGGAATCCATGAGGATGATAGGGATTTAACTATTTTTAGTTGTGTTAGGTTGTAATTCCCATATTTATTTCTTATCCATTGTAATTGATCCAATGTCCATCTATGTAATGTACTTTGATTATTAATAAAATATTTCAACAACAATTTTGGCCATATGTGTTGTGTAAATATGTATGGATTCTTGGATGAATGAGATTGATTTCAATTTTGTGACCAATTTTGTTTCATATATTGTTTGAATTATTCATATTATTACAAAATGTATATTATATGGATGTCTTAAGAAATAATCTGTTTGAAATGCATGTAATTCAAATAAGAATGCATAAATTGTGGTAACTACTGAATTCTTGAATGTTCAATACATTCTTCTTTGCCTAGACATGGTAGGATTCATCTAAGTTTGATACCTCACCTATACCATTCTCTTTCCACACAATCATCTATTCTTTTACCCTCAAAATTCTAGTACATAGAGGAGAAATTTCCCCTGTTAGTTGAAGGCACGCACAATCATCATGTCTGGAAGTTTTAAAGAGCTGTGAGGAGTGCGCATTTATGCATATGTCCCTTTATAAAGCATGGTAGCCTTAAAACCCTTTTCATAATTTTGGTTTCAAGGATCCTTTACCTCATTCCTTTAATAATCAAGAACAACTCTAGGACTAACATCCTTAATTGGTGTCGTTTCCGGGGGAAAAATTGTGAATTTATCTTCCGTGGGAAACGATAAATGTTAATGTTGAATTATTGATGGTGAAACATGATTCCATCATACTGTTGTTTATTATTCACTTGGAGACTCCATAGAGGAAAATTTGGCATTAGCGAGGATGAATACTAGAGTGAATGCAAATCCTACAAGAACCCCAAAGTTACCTGTTCTAGAAAATTTAATTTCCTAGAGCAACATCCGAGAAATACTAAAAACTAGAGGTAACCCTAATCATGAATATTTTTATTCCATTATTTATGAATTAAATGGTGTTGATAACTTACCACATACAACTATAGAGGCATGCTCAACTACATAATTGTCTAGTCAACCCTTAATCGATCTCCATAATTCCCCTATAACCTTTTCTCAACCACCTAGCAATTCATATAAACCTTTCCTGAAAAATACCAGACCATCCTTGTCTACAGAAGAAAGTAATATAATCCTCAAGCACCTAATGGTTGGGAAAGGAGGAGGAAAAGGAATCCACCACTACCTCCACCACCTATTAATACTTGGGTGGAATCTAGGTATGGACCTCTATATCTTCCCTAAAACCCTCATGATTTTCCAGAAAATGATCTTAAATTGATGCCAAAGTACGATGAGAAAAATAGGTAATAACTAAGGAGCATATGGATGATTTCTATGACTTTATAAACAACCTCTTTGTAGAGCATTATGATGTGTTTATGATACTTTTTGTAAAAACCCTTGAAGGAGATGTTATAAAATGGTTCAGAGGGTTATCGCATGCCTCCATTAATTCTTGGGAAGTTCTTGAAACCACTCTCATGAGGAAATGGGGTGAAAAGAGGAACCACTTGTACTATCTCATAGAGTATGGGTCATTAAATAAGAAGGGTGAAGAGACTATAATTTATTTTAACAAGATATTCAATAAAATTTATAATAAGATTCCTGTAGATATTAAACCTTCCCAAGCTATTGCAAAAGTGACTTATGATGGGGCCTTTGAGGCATAATTTTCCATTATGCTGAGAGAAAGAAGGTTTGAAACCCTTTTAATCATGTAAGATGATGCCATTGACATTGAGGGAAACATGATATATTCTGAAAAAATTAAGGTGAGAAATTGATCATATTGATAAAGAAAAAAATAAATTAAAAGATGAAACTAGTATCTTTGGGGCTGGTAAGGATTCACAGAAAGCTAAGATAGAAGAAATGTCCATAATCATCATGAATCTATCTAATAAATTATCCAAAATTTAAATTGAAGTAAACCATCCAAATAAACCTCATGATGAAGAAGGATAAAGGAATCCTAATTCATTTAGGAGGCCTTTTAACCCTCAAATGTTTAGAAGATATAGAATAAATGAGGATCTTAGTAAAGAATAACAATGAAAATAATGTTGTTTAATATCTAGGAGCTGAGAAGTTTTCATATTTTCAAGAAGAGATGCATTTGATTCAAGGTAATCAAGAGGAAATGCATCTAACAAAACATGATTATGAAAGATATTTAAATACTAAACCTCATACTGTGAACCAAATAGAAAATTATGGAGGATTATCACTCTCCCAATATAGATTGTTCTCTGATGCATTACACGCCAAGTTACACAAGAAGTATGACCTTAGGCCTAGGCCAGTAGGGTCAAAGAATGAGGATATGACTCTATCTAATAAATTACCAACAATTCAAAATAAATAAAAAGAAAAATAAATAGTCATTATTGTGCAGAAGATAGATTCCTATGATCAAGCCAAAGGATAAAGTTATTCTAAAGACATTGATAAGCCTGATCAATCATTCAACATTGAGCATGAATTAGGGAAAATCAAGATACCTATCCCATTAGTGGAGTTGATAGAGAACCATATCTATCAAAAAAAAATTGAGAAATTCATACATGGATTTGATATTAGTAATAAACCTGACACTTTAAATATACATGATGAATTTCCCACCATCTCATTTGGACCTCATATTGACAACGGAGACGACTTTGTTGCACCATTCTATATCACTTTGAACATTCATAAAAAACTGCTACACAACTACATGTTGGATTCTAGAGCCTCCCATAACCTTATTCCTAAATCGATCATGGAACATTTGGGACTTGAGATAACTAGACCATATCATGATTTATACTCATTTGAATCAAGGAAGGCTAAATGCGAGGGTATGATTAAGGACTTGGTGGTTACATTATCACATCTCCCTATCAAGAGTATCATGATGGATGTGGTTGTTGTTGATGTACCTGATAATTATGGGATTCTTTTATCTAGATCATGGGTAGGAAAGTTGGGAGGAACTATGTATATGGATATGACACATTCCACTATACCAATTTTTGGGGATGAGCAGAGAAGAATTTATAGATAATTTATTTTTTCATGTGTGGTAAGTGACCAAAATAACCCAACAAATCACCCCATCTATGTCAATGAATCACATTTAGGTTACTTCATTTTCTCCATAGATGAGGCAGTTGAACTAGAAAGTATACCTACTCATGATAATTTGAAATTTGAAGGGGTGTGGAAACTATACTTTAATGGGGTTAGTTCAAAGGATGGTTCTAGAGCAGGGATAGTGATGATATCTCTAACTAAAGATAATTTTTTTTTTATCATATAAATTGGAGTTTGAATATAGTAATAATTTGGTAGAGTATGAGGCCTTGGTTTTAGGATTGGAGGCTTCTGGGAAAATGAACAAAACATGACTGTCAATATTTGGGGAATCTGAGCTAGTTGTGCAACATGTAAGAATTATATATCATGCCAAGCACCCTAGGATGAGAACCTACAAAAACATGATTTGGGATCTAATGGATAATTTCTTTCTATCTTTCAACATTATTTTTGTCCCTAGATATTTAAATCAGAAAGCAGATTCATTAGCCATAGCTACTAGTACTTTTAAAGAACTTGTTATTCCTCAAACAAAGTATGAAGTGGAAATGAGGTACATGTCTTCTATTATGGACAATGTAAAGCATTGGTAGGTGTTTTAACATGATCATCAACTTAGAATATGTTGGGAATTAATGGAGGCATTATCTTCTACTCATATAGACAATGAAGAAGATATGAAAGAGAGTGAGGAAGATATTAGTAATACACATATTGATACCCATTTCAATAATCACATGGCCTCATAAAATGTTACATTTGAAAAATAATTTCAATCCTAAAGGCTTATTTCCCTTATAACAATTGTTTGATAAGAATGCCGAGACTACTAAACCCACTTTCTTACCAAAAGATGAAAACATAGAGGATTGTAACTTGGGAACTAGTCAAGAGCCTAAATGCATCAAAATGTCTAAAGATATGTCACCTGACTTCAAGAAAAAAGTATGTAGATATGTTTAAAGAATATGTGGATGTTTTTTCTTGGAAATATGAGGACTTAAAGACCTATTATACCTCTATTATTCAACATAAAATACCTTTGAAACCAGGGACAAATCCATTTAGAAAAAAGTTGAGACAAGTAAACCCCATCTTGTTTCCCATTATAGAGAAAGAAGTCAGAAAACCGTTGGATGAAAATATTATAATTCCTTTGAGATATTTTGAGTGGGTAGCTAATTCAGTTCCCGCGAGGGAAAAAAATGGAGAGATAAGATTATGCGTTGATTTCAAAAATATGAACAAGTGTTCTTTGAAAGACAATTATCCTTTCCCTAAGATGGATCACATATTGCATAAGGTAGTTGGTACCTCTAGAATATCAATGATGGATGGTTTATATGGTTATAATCAAATATATAAAACAAATTTTACCACTCCCCAGGGAACATTTATGTATGAAAAGATGCCCTTCGGAGTTATAAATGTAGGAGACACATATGAACAAGTGTTATTTTAGTTATGTTTATCAATGTGGGATATTTTCCATATACACATAAATAAAGAAGACACCATTATCACCATTGAATGACAAGAATTGACAAACATTTTGCGTAAATGTCAAAACAAAATTTTGACACCAAGATAAACACTAAGTCGAAGAAGGAGTTCACAGGTCACCAATTGTGCTCAGTGCATTGAAAAAATAGGTTAAATGTTCAGTCGTCAATACAAATGGTCATCAATGCACATGGGAGAAAGGGTATCACTTACAGATGTTGAGGAGAATATTCTATGAGTGTTCAGAGTCTCTGCTATAAAAATACCATTTAAAGAGCTTGCCCAATGGTTTTGCAATCGTCAAGACTACTCTTTTTTCAATAGACCATGCTTTCATGAAATCTGATTCTTATTATAATCTTGCAAAGTCTTATCATAGAAAGGATGATTATGGGACTATAGGTTTCTACTACATGGAATTAGTTAAGCAAAGCCAGAGGCTTCATAATTTTTAGTTGCCTTACTATGGGCTGGGGCAAGGATCCTATGCCACTCTTTTACTTGGAAATTGGAACTATTTTGTAGCAGATCAAAATAAGAAGAAGGATTCAAAACTGTAGGCAACACATCTTGAAAAACCTAGAAAACTTAATTGTAAAGTATTGGCATGAAACTCAGGAAATGTTTATGCTGCAAATGACTGTTGTGTTGGTTGAAAAAGTTCTATTTTTATAGTGTATCTATACCAATTGCATGTATCGAAGTTGTAAATGATGATGTATTACCGGGCCGAGTATCAAAGTGTGTCCATATATCAATGTACACATCTATAATAGGTGAGACACTTGTTTATTGTTCTTCAAACACTACACTTGAGACCTAGCATCCTTTCCCTGATGGTGTTTGTAACATCCCAAGGCCGAGCCCCTGTTGAATTGTAATTATGTTTATAGCCTAGTGAGCCAAGTGTTTATAAGCTGGAAGAATTATGTGTTTATTAGGCTGGAGAGTCCAGATGCTAAGGCCAATGAGCTTGATTTTGTATATGTAAATATTCACATCATTAATAAAATTACATCGTTGCGTGTAGACCGACCATGAAGAAAGAGTTATGGGGGACTAAGATCCACTAGGTAGGGAAGGGACTAAGTGTTTAGGAATAGGGGCTAAGCTAGAGGGCTTACCTCTAAAGGGATAATATTATATTATTATTTTCTAGAGGCTAAGGTTTGACATAACCATGTTGTCCTAAGTTCATGGGGAAAGGGAACAAGTGTTAAGTGGAGCTCATGTAGCTTCAGGAAGACATGTGTCAACCTGGGTGCATGTAGTTTTAGGTGGGGAAAGTTAGCTCATTGGGGGTTCCCTCACCATTCTCACCATTCTCATGATGGTTGCCACTATGGGAAGTGATCCATACTCCCCACTGATGCAAGCACTGAGATAAGGAGAGCCTTGACATAACCAACCATTGCCTCCATCGTCGATCTCTGCAACTTCTGAAACCCACACATTGTGTTACGAAGCTAACCATTTTTTCTTGTGAAGAACAATATGATTGCATAGTGCCTGAGTTAGATCTCACCTTAGCCATTTGTTGTTGCTACCCACATCTTTTCAGGACTAGTGTGGATTGATGTCATTACCAGAGCCCATATCCAATTTTGCCACTGTGGTTACCCTCACTGTACCTGTACCTGCGGGTTGCCTACATATTGTCTTGTTAGTACCATTTTCCCACGTCCAGTTTCTGTTGTTGTCATCACATTGCCCATGTGTTGAGGAGCAAGTGTGAAGAAATAGGTTGTTAGGCCTGTGAGAAACTCTCTCTAGATGAGAGAGTGTGTTGAGGAAATGAGTTCTCCTGGAGGGAGTCCCATAGCAGCTACAATACTCTGAGACTTCCAGTCTAGCCTGTTGATGAGGCCCTAGAAGGGAGGTGAACAACCGATGGACTTGTGATAGTGAAGGTGTACACTCCTGGGTTGGGACAGGCATGTGGGAAATGAGGGTCTATGGGATGTGGGTGTAAGTGGATCCTAGGAGAAAATCCTTCTTGTTGATCTATGAGACTTTCCTGTTGTCCTTGCCAAGCCTAGGAATCCCTTGCCCAATGGGGTTTAGTCCCAGCTTGGGGGTGACCCACTACTGAGCATGATAAGAAGCGTAGTCTAAGGCTGGGAGGTTTGTGGAAGGTCTGCATGTAGTTGGTGGTCATCTATTAAAAGGTAATTACCAATCCTCTGTCCATTTACATGTTGTGTATTTGTATATGCTGTTATATTTATGGTTCTGTCTATGATTACTGTAATTTGTGCATTAAGTTATGTGATAGAAGAACATAAATCATCTATTAAATATTGGTATGTGTTATTGTCACTTCTGCAAGAATATGTGTATGTACAAAATGTTTATGTTTGGTTAAACTCGCATTATATATATGTGTGTGTGTGTGTGTGTTCTTAAGCATGTTAGTTTTCAGAGGTGATGTTTCCCAGCCTATTGGTGGTGGTTGGGAACATTACAAAATGGTATCATAGTAGAAAAACATAGATATAATTGTTTAGGTAGTGTTACCTGACAGAGGTTCGAGGGTTGGGGACGTCACATAATGGTATCAGAGTGTTATTTGGAGTAACATGGCCCAACCTGGGTGGCCGGGGGTGTTACAAAATGGTATCAGAGCCATGGTTTTGACATTAAGACATGGTATCAGAGCATCCCTTGGTTCCAAGAGAATACCTTGGCCATGTTATGAAGCTCAGGAGGTATAACGTTTTATGGAATGGCCATAGAGAAGGAATCCACAACAACCATTTTATTGGGCCACAAGGTTTGAATTTGGGCCATAGGATCTATTCGAGAGAAGGAAGACCCTTCACAGTTGTCATATTTAGAAAAGGTGCAGGAAAGTTAAACCCCTAAGTCCTTCGGAATTCACGACTTCGATGGAGTTTATGTGTTATAAGAAAAAGGGGCCAAAGCTTGAAGTTCTGAAGTTCCAGAGTGGATCTACACCATAGATCCGGGGAGAAGTGCAGGACCTTTGGATCGGCCAAAGACAAATCATAACTGTTATATTAAGCCAAGAGAAAGAGGTAAGGTGCAATGGTGAAAAAAATATCTCAGCCATCATATTTGTGCACAAGTGATTGTGAAACGTAGATCTCACAACATTTCGAGAGATGAACATTTAAGAGAAACAAAGTATGCTAAGGTAAAACCTTCCAAATCCTGAAGTCTCGAAGACCGGAGTTAATTCAAACCATTCATTGAAAGAGACACGTGTCAGTCGGAATGGAAATTTGATGACCTTGTTGGACCAAAAGTAATTCAACATGTGGGGCCACATGTCACCACCTTATATGTTGACAACTATACCATGTGGGCCCCGAAAGGTAAAGTAGTTTGAAAGTTTGAAGTTTGGGAGATTTAAGGAGTGCAAGTGTAAAATATTCCAAAGCCGAAGTCCCGAAGTCTCGAAGTGTCGTGGCCTGCTGACATCACCAAGGATGATTTGGACACATGGAATGTGTGCCATGTGTTAATGGGTTAGGAACCTTTTGAAGATATAAATTCCAGTTAGAATGTGACACATGTCATCCACCATATTGGGCCACGTGTCCGCTTCTAGTATTTCACCACATGGCACTCCTCTCAAGCATGGGTAGTGGGGCCCCAGATGAATATATAAGTAGTTAAAACCTTGGAAAAGAATTTAACTAGACCGGGCCCATGATAATTTGACCCCAGTAGACACGTGGCACCATAACATGAATTACAGAGACTTGACACTCCAAAATAAATGGTTCATGAGTTAGTGAGAGGAAGAAATCTCTGAAGTCCTGGAGCCATGAAGCCCGAAACCCAGAAGGCTGGAGTTTATCTCGACCGTCGATTGGGAAATGCCACTTGGAAATAGATGCAATAGTATAGAGACTTGGAACTCCGGAAGGATTAAGAGTATGGATAGTTCGGAACTCCCGAATCCAGAAGTTCCGTAGTAAATATCAACCGTTGGATGCTGGGAAGCCGAGAACCATTGATCCACCCCACTTCGTGAGTTCACTAATGCAACACTTTGGGATATTGGTGGTGATGTGCTTGGGAAACCATCGAAGCCTGGAGACTCAAATCTCCTATCCACCATAGATCTTAATAGAAATGTGGATTGTAGATCCACCGTCCTCTGTGAAATCACCCGTTCCAAGTTCTGTGATGTTTGTGATGTGTGGAAAGGGAAATATCTGAAGCTCCGAAGCCCTGAAGTTTCAAGGCTCCGAATAGGCACCCAAATACTAGAACTTGGTCATGGTTGTGGTCACATATGAGTTAGGGGCTAAAGAAAAGGGACTAACACCCATAAATTGTTGCAGAACCGAGCTAGTCTTAGAGATAGAATCCTAAGAGGTTCTTTATCGACCAAGACCCACTGAAAATGGAGTCTGATATTCTTTATGTTGAATCAGATTGTTTAATTTAATTTGGAGAATTATTAAGTATAATAAACTGACAAAAATTTGGTTGATTTCACATTTTGTAGAGTTAACGATTGTCAGAACTAGACCGAATTGTTACATAGTGCAAAGAAATGGAGGAGGCACATGATGCTTATAGTCCAAAGGATAAAGTTAAAGGAATGGATGCCCATTTTGGATTTGAAGGAACAAACTCCAATGGTCATGGAGAATAAATAGATAAAGGAGTGAGCATGATGAACATCATTAAAAATTTGGAGAAGGATGTCCAAATTCACAAGGAAAATAACAAAAGGCTTATGAGAGACAGGGAGCAATAGGGAGACTTAAATATGAAGCTGATGCGGAGCCTGGAAATAATTGAAAATAAATTGGATAAGGAAAGTGGATCCAGTAAATCAAGAAGTAACGGGACCCCTGATGAGGAAATAAGAGGAAGAAGTGGTAGCAGACATCACCAACACTCCCAAAGGCATTCCAAAAGGAGGCCACACAACAGTTCAAGTCCATCTCCTACCAGAAATCATAGGAGATATGAAGTGGATGAAATGAAGGGTGAAATTAATAAGATCAAACCTCCTACTTTTGATGGAGATCACAAGAAAGATGAAGATGCTGAGGCATGGCTGCTGGGCATGAGGAAATATTTCCAACCGCATAATTACTCTTCTCACGTAGAAGGAAGAATTTCCATCTATCAGCTAAAAGGAAAGGATTCCATATGGTTGGATCAACTTGTACAAATGCAACACGTCAAAGATAAGAATGTTACATGAAGGGAATTCAAGAGGCATTTTGAAAAGAAGTACTTAACTAAGAGGTATTATGACAAGAAAATGAAAGATTTCTTTGAACTCAAGCTAGGAAGTATGTCCATTGATGAGTATGAAATAAGACTCTTGGAGTTGCTGAAATATGTACCCTTCATCAAGGACGATATAGTTAATATTCAAAGGTATCTGAGTGGGCTGCAATCTTTCATCAGTGACAATATCCAGTATGATGATCCTAAAACTATGGAAGAAACCATAAGGAGATAAATATACTTATTTGATCAACAAAAAGGGAAACCCATTTTCCAGAAGGCTTGGGAAGAAAGGAAGAAGTTTAAAAGGGAGAAAAGGCAGAAGGGGAACAAGCCACCATTTTTCAAAAATAGTCCGCAAGGACAACTAGTTTTGAGAGAGCCCAAGATGGATGAAGTAGGTGGGAAAAGGCTAAGGAAGAAACCTATGGAATGTTGGGGTTGTAAATAATATAATAGGTATATATATTGTCCTCACATAAATGACAAAGTGAGAACTATTCACAATTTTCAGCAAGCAGAAAAGGTAGAGGACATGTGAAGAAGAGTACCAAGGATCTATGCAGCTTTGGACAACAAGTAAGCTGAGTTTCAATCACACATGATTGAAGTTGAAGGTATGATCAATAACCATGCATTTACTATTTTAATTGATCCAGGGGCTATTCATAGCTATATAGATCCTAAGGTGGTGGAAATATTTCAATTACCAAGAAGTAAGCATGACAAATATTGGCTAGTGCGGTTGGCTATAGGAGCTAAGAGAAAGGTTGTTGAGTTGGTCAAATCATGCCCAATGGGCATGAACAAAATGAGTACCAAGGAATATTTGAACATATTTCCTTTGGGATCATATGAATACCTAATTATGGATTGGTTAGACCAACACCATTCCATATTAGACTTTCATAACAAGGAATTCACTTGCTTGGATGAGGAAGGAAATCAGAGAACAGTCCAAGGAATTCTTAGGGTAGTTACTGTCCGAGAAATCTCAACAATGAAAATAAAGAAGTGTTATATGAATGGATGTCAAATATTTCCAGCCCATATGGAGGAATCATCTAAGGCTAAGGTGTCGAATCTAGAGGATCATGTAGTCCTGGAAGATTTTGAAGATGTGTTCAAGGAGGTACCAAGACTATCCCCAAAGAGAGATATTGATTTCTCTATAAATTTAATTCCTGGAGTAGCTCTAGTATCAAAGACTCCTTATAGAATGAGTACACCAGATCTGAAGCAACTCCAAATACAGCTTGAATAGCTTCTAAAGAAGGGGTATATACACCCAAGTGTGTCACCTTAGGGTGCCCCAGTCTTGTTCATGAAGAAGAAAGATGGGACATTGAGATTGTGCATCGATTTCAAACAGTTGAACAAAGTGACTATAAAGAACAAGTATCCTCTACCAAGGATTGAAAATCTCTTTGATCAGTTGAAGGATGCTAGGATATTTTTAAAGATAGATCTTAGTTTGGGATACCATCAGGTAAGGATTAAAGAGGAAGACATAAACAAGACCGCCTTCAGGACAAGGTATGGTCATTATGAGTTCACAGTGGCACCATTTGGGTTATCAAGTGGCCCAGATATTTTCATGTGCTTAATGAATGGTGTTTTCCGAGAATATTTAGACAAGTTTGTCATTGTCTTTTTGGATGCCATCCTTGTATATTCCAATTCGAAAGAAGAGAATGAAAATTATTTGAGGATGGTGTTGCAAGTGATAAGAGAGAATCAAATGTATGCCAAATTGAGCAAGTTCTCATTTTATCAAAACATAATTCACTATTTGAGGCATATCATATCTGAAGAAGGGATAGCAGTGGACCCTGAAAATATTGAG
>CBVK0100098234.1:0-15584 GCA_900067695.1 Picea abies
TGTTTTTAGTTTTTGTTTTTTATGCTCATGTTGTTATTTAGTTCTTGTTTAATTCTTGTTAATAGCTTTGTTATTTTCTTTCTAACCTCTTTACATACAGCTGTCATGACTAGCAGAGCCCAACTAGGCATGTAAGTGCTCACTTTTTGCTCACACATTGACGAAAATAGCACGAACAATATTCACAAACAATGCACCCTTGCATTGGTTTTAGATTACTAGTTTTCTTGTTAGGCACTCTTTCCATGGTGTGTTGAAACTCAACCAAATTCTCACCACATGTATTTCATTTCCCCATTCATTATTACAATGGGGTTATAATACCTGCTTTGAGATGATCATAGCCTCAAATCAACACATAGAATATCTGAAAGTTTCTCATGAATGCATTTAAGAATTCTTTCTTCACTAGTAACCAGTGTACTAACATTTATGGCCACCCAATTCCTCTTTCTACAATTATTACAACTCTTTAAAATATTGGAAGGTCCTCCTTCCATACTGGAAGTCGATTATTTTCCCTCTCATGAAAACATGCATGTATTCAATCAATGAGTTGCTTAAGAGTACTTTCATTCGTTCTTGATTGTCATAGTCACTCATGATACATATTTTCATAAATTTCTTGCAAGGATTGTAACAATACTTGGCTTCTAGGGGTTATACCCTCTATGATTCAGGTTCTTCTTCCTGAATCTTACCCTGCACAGAAAACAATGGCATACAAAAACCATTCAAAATCATTTTCATATCATTAAAATAATTAAATATTTCCAAAGGGATTCTTACCCAATCCCTTTCAAGCCTTATGCGATAGAGGCATGAACACTTTTATACATGTTTTGGCTACCAAAACCTTATCTAATATTACCTCATCAATGGTGCTTCATGGGGACTCGTATGTCCCTTCAACATTCTTTTCTATCAACAACTATTTTATAATTATCATCTACCTGATGTTTTCCATCATTGGCAGCTATATTCCCCAACAATTCCAATCATTTCCTACATATATCATGCATCATAACATTCACAATTAAATTAGTTGTTATGTTAAATAAAAATACAAGTACCACAACATTTAAATTAGAAAACATTCTTTGATATGTCCTAGCATATTTGCATGCACTTTTCACATTATCCTCAATTTTTTTGTGGGTGAAAATATAAAATAAAATATTTTAGTTGTCTTTATCATCATGAAAATATCAAAATTCTCATGCCAAAACATTTACATGCACGAGCATATCGGTTTCTCACCCCAAAGAATCATTGTAGGAAACAAGGAAGAGTTAAGGGAATCTTCCCATTTTCTAATTCCTTTACACACCTAGATATTTTCATCTCTATTGAACTATTTCCAAGGCTTCACTAAATTTACATAATATGGTTTCACCAACACCATTTAAACATATTTATTAATTTGTTTCCCATTTGAATTTTTTTTCACCACTGTTATTTTAAAGCATACAACTTTGTTAAGAAAATTAGAGTTTTAAAATGAGAAAAATATTTCTCCTTTTTTTTCCCTTATTTTCTTCTGCATTCTATTCCTTTTAGTGTTAGCATGTTTACAAGCAGAGTTTTCTTGTCATTGATGGCAAGAACACCAACGATGTTGGCAGGTTTTCAGGTATATTGTGCATCGCAAGAACAACAACAAATACATAGAAGAGAAATCTCGATAAGCTCAGGAGGAGAAGCGAAAAGTATGCAGAGATGAGAACGCTCAGAAGAGATAGAAGTTCCCAGAAGCATAGACAAGGTCCAAGTCATCAAGACTTGTAGAAGAATAAAAGGTTGAGGCCCTTGACACTTAGAAATTATTCCAAGTCGGGGGGATGCGTAATCTCAAAAGGAGGAGCAACAATGGTTGTTGGATCACCAATCTCGAATACTCAATGGTTGTCAAATTAGAGTCCAGACAGGAGGAGTGCACAAAGGAGGAGATTAGACCTCAGCGATCAGATCAAATCATGATGATATATGAACTGTTTGATCTAGAGGACACATGGAGAGAGATCAACATTTTGTTGACTCAAGAGCTAGAGAATTCAAAGGTGAGAGTAGTAGGAACTCGTGATATGCAAAATCATGAAATGATTTGAGTTGTTGGATCCATAGGACATGTGGCGAGAGATCTACATTTCACTGAATCACAAGATGGAGAAGTCAAAGGTGAGAGTTGTAGGAACTCGTGATATGTGAAGTCATGGAATGATCTGAGCCATCGGATCACTGATATGGATTATAGATATGATATGAAGTCTAATTCCATGATATTGATTGCAGTTATCGATCAGAGGGAGATATCTCGACCGTTGATCTGATATGAAGAATTTTGGAGTTTCACGAGTTGGGAGTTTCGAAGGAAACTCATAGCAGGATTTCGTGATATGCGAAATCACAATGCACCCCTCTTTCTTGGCCCCTATTCATAGCTAGTGGTCACATCAACAGAAGAGAAGGGAAGGAGTTAACATTGCTAGGCTCCACTTTGGAGTTTCATGAGTTGAGAGATTCGAAGCAACTCATAGTAGGAAATTGTGAAACTTAAAATTGTGATTTAATCATAGTCGTCGATCAAAGGGAAAGATCTGAAACCTTAATCCAATATGGAGTATTTTGGATTTCGCGAGATGGTATATTCAAGGAAACTAGCAACAGAGGATCTTGAAATGTGAAATCATGAAGCACCCTAGTGCATGGCCCCAGGTCACAGCCATAGGTCACATGAAGGAAGGGGATTAGAATCCAAAGAATCCATACTTGACTAGTTGTAACTGTCAAAACGCAGTGATGAAATCGGCTAGAGAAACTGAGGAGTTGCAGGGTAATAACCAGAGTAGCTGAAGAGTCTTGAGGTAACCGCTAGTGGAATGAAGATTTTTCATAGTGACAATTGATAGATGGAAAAGTGTTGAAGACTGTAACTGCAACAGAGACGATAAGCTCGACTGTGACATAGAAGATGAAGATTCGCACTACCATAGAAGGCATAGAATCTTAGAATAAGCCCAATGATGATGAACGCATGGAGCTAATGGCTAGAGAAGATGAAGAGTTTCTATGATGATCAAGTAGATGACTTGACACGAGAAATATATGCACAACAAAGAAGTGAAGGAATTCTGCTAGTCAACCATACAGTTGTAAGGAAGACATGCAATGAACAATCTATAGGGAAGAATAGTGATGTAGTGAAGAAAATGTAGAGGCATTGCGTAGAGGATGCAGATGATGCACATAGAATATAAAAATGTAGAACAAAGAAGAGATGGGTGTTGTTGTTGAGAGTGTTTTATGTGGGTAGAAGCATGTTGTGTGCAGGAGTTGAAGTGCATAGAAGAGGCATGGTGCATAGAATGGAAAGAATACATAGAGAATAAAGAACATAAGAAGCAAGGAACATAAATCCATATCTGAGAGAAGAACATAAAGTGCAACAAATGTGAGGAGAGAGACATTGATGCAGGGAGAGAAGAGCAATGTAGCAGAATAATGATGAGACTGGTAAGCCATAGATAAATGTTGTCTCACTATGATAAATTCAAGAAAGAAAAGATCGATAGTTGAGGGTGGTTGGGAGGTGTTAGGGAGGATTGTTGTCCTCACAGTTTCTAGTGGGTTCTTGAACACAGGGAGTTGTATCTTCCATCTGGTTGCAGCAGAAAAAATCAGAGTGACAGGGTGGTGCAAGGGAGAACAATTGTTGTTTGTCATACAGGTTGGTGCATGTGTGACTGGAAGTTGGCACTTCCATCCAGTTGGTGTTGGAACAATTAGGGATTTGGTGCTTCCTTCTAGTGGGTTCTAGAGAAACCAAGGAGTTGGTGCTTCCTTCTAGTGGGTGCTAGAGAAATGAGAGAGTTGGTGCTCTCAGCAGGTTGTAGCTTGCAAAATAGAGGTGGTATCCTCACAATGATTTGGTGCTCATAAGAATCATAATGTACAAAAAATAAAGCTTACTTATCATATCAAGAAGAAAAGTTTTTTCCCTTTATGGGTTTCCTCAGGAAATATTTATTTTTGTATATTTCATGTGTGTGATTGATGTTGAATATTCTATTTCTTACATCTCTGCATTATTGTGATCGTAATTGAGTGTGATGTAAATAGTTTAAAATAGGCATAATTGTTTAAGCACAATAACAACTGATTCACTAGCCCCCCTATCAGTTGTCCAACAATTGATATCAAAGCATGCCCCTTTTATCTAAGGGTAGATCCTAGAGCTTAAACATGACTAGCCATGAAGGAACTTAAACCAACAAGGCCCCTATGTTCAATGGAACAAACTTTGCCTTCTAGAAAGTTAGGATGAGAACCTACATAATGGCTTTAGGTGCAGATGTCTGAGATGTGGTAGAGACTGGTTATGTAAATCCATTTGTACTAGCTAATAAGGATGACAAGTTAGAATTCAGCTTCAATGCTAAGGCTATGAATTTTATTCTAAGTGGGCTTGCAGAAGAAGAATTTGTAAAAGTTATGCACTTAGAAACTGTCGAAGACATGTGGGACAAACTCATTAGCAGTTATGAAGGTAATGAGAAGGTAAAGGATGCCAAGATTGAAACCTATAGAGTACAGTTTGAACAACTACAGATGAATGAATATGGAACTATTGGAAAGTACTTTCTGAGAGTTGAAGAACTAGTAAATGTAATGAAATCTCTTGGTGAAAAAATTGAGGAAGCCTCTCTAGTTCAAAAAATTATGAGATCTCTGTCAGATAGGTTCAACCCAAAGGTATCTGTTATAGAAGAACTTAATGATATAAAATATTTGGCTTTTGATCAACTTCTAGGAACATTGATTGCATATGAAATGAGGATAGGTAAAGAGAAATCCAACACTAGAGAAGATTCTTTTAAAGAAGATAAGAATGAGGAATCTGAGGCTGATGAAATTAAATAATTTTTTTGAGAAGACAATAGAAAGGATCAGGAAAGTATCAAGGAAATTTTTCCTTCAAGTGTTTTAACTGTGGAAATATAGGTCACTTTGCATCTAAGTGTCTACACAAGAAGCATGATCATAATTCTGAAGGTGAAAAGAAGTACAAATCCATGAGATTTGGTAAAAATAAAAGTTTATGTGTAAACAATGATGACTCTTCAAAAGACATAGATAGTGACTCTTCCTATGAAGATAAGGTTAACAAATTTATGCTTATGGTCAAATAGGACTATTATAATCAAAACATAGGAAGTGATGTTAATGATGAATAATCTATGGTTGATATGGAAGGTGAACTAATTAGTGCCTTAGAAGAGATTGATAGACTCAGACTCGAGAAAAGAAAACATAATAATTTGTTGATGCATTTTGAAAAGAATGATCAAAAACATGATGAAGACTTTGCCCTACTAAAGGTGGAGTTAGAAGAGGCAAAGAAAATAGAGAAAATTTTGAAACAATAGTTATCAGAGAAGAAGGCAAGATGTGAAGCCTTGGAAGAAGAGGTAGTAAAAACAAGAAAAGAGATGGATAAGTTCAAATCATTGTATCTCCAAAATCTTGCAATCATTAAAGCCTCAGAAGGATTAACCACCATTTTGAATCAACTAAAGAATTCAAATTTGAAAAACCGTTTGGGTTATGAAGAAGGATCAAGTTGTAATTAGACAAGCAACAAAGAGTCCATCAATTTTGTCAAATCTGCATTCATTGACCAAAAAAAATATGGAGAAACAAAGGAAGACAATCAATCGCCAAGGAAGAGTGAAATAAAAAGTACTAGAAATGAATCTGTAGAACAAATAAATCAACATCATGGAAGAAATCGAATTTCTCAAAGAATACATCAATTTTCCAAGTACAAAGGATTTTTCTATCGATATTGTTTTTTATGTTCTAACTTTGGTCACAAAGTTGTAAACTATTCTTTAAGATTTAGATATGATCAATCAAAACACTCAAGGAATAGATATCTGTCACAACAAAGAATGAGACAACAAAGTAACAAACAATCACAAACTGCAAATCATGTGATGGATGGGAAAATGACACAGGTTAAGTATAACTATTGTTATGATCCTTTATTCAATGAACCAGAATGTTACACCTACCATAATTATGGGCATAAAGATGGAGACTGTCACTTAAGGAACGATGAGCCAAATTTGAATCCCTCTGTTGAAAATGTCAAGGCTTGGAAGAAGAAAGAGAATGAAAAGTGTGGATTAGTTTTGTTAGCTCAAAGAGAAAGGAACCCCTATTATATTGACAATGGATGTTCCAAACATATGATGGGAGACAAAAGTAAGTTTCTCTCTCTAAGAGAAAACAAATCAAGAAATGTAACCTTTGGAAATGATGCTCGAAGTAAAATCAAGGGTAAAGGGATGGTGAGTTTGAGTAATGGTAAAGGAAAAGCCCAGGATGTTCTTCTTATAGATGGGTTGAAACATAATTTTCTCAATGTAAGTCAAATGTGTGACAGAGGATGTGACATGGTGTTCACTTTCAAATATTGTAAGATAAAGTTGGTAAACTCAGGACAAGTGGCGGCTAAAGGCATAAGGATGAATAATAATGTATATGTGCTAAAAGAAGATAGAGAAGAGTGTCATCTAATAAAATATTATGAAATCTGGTTGTGGCATAGGAGACTTGAACAACTAAATTTTTACCACTTAATCAATATAAAAAAAACTTGAGGCACTAAAAGATCTTCCAAGAATATCAAACCCACAAGATTTTTTGTGTAAACTCTACCAAGTAGGAAAGCTAATCAAGACATAGTTTAAATCCAAGAGCTCTACTTCAACAAAGAAACCATGCCAATTAGTTCATATGGATTGATGTGGACCATCAAGACAGGAAGTCATAGGGAAGGAAAACTACTTTATGATTGTCATTGATGACTATTCTAGACTTACATGGGTTGCTTTTCTCAATGAAAAAGTTGAAGCATTTGAGAAATTTAAAATATTTGATTCTTTAACTGAAAATCAAATAGACAATAGGATAAAGGTAGTAAGATCAGACATAGGAGGAGAATTTATGTCAAGTGATTTCAAGGAATTCTCTGGTAAACATGGGATCAAGAGAGAATACACAATCCCTGGAACTCCACAACAAAATGGAGTAGTTGAGAGGTAAAACAGAACAGTTCAAAAAATGGCCAGGTCAATGATGAATGAGAAGAACATTGGTCAAACCTTCTGGGTAGAAGCAATACACACAATAGTCCATGTTCTTAACAAATCCCACCTCAGACCCAACAGTGACAAGACACCTTACGAACTTTGGTATGGAAGACATGATTCAATCAAACACTTCAAAGCCTTTGGGAGTAAGTGTTACATAAACAACAATAATAAAAACCTTGGCAAGTATGATGACAAGGTTGATGAAGGAATATTCTTAGGATATGGTACCAATAGTAAAGGATATAAATGATTTAATAAAATATTGGATAAACTAGTTGATTGCATTGATTTAAAGGTTGATGAAGGAGTCTTAGTAAGAGAGGTGAGAAATATCAACACTTCTACAAAGGACACAACTGAAGCTGAAAATGAACAAGTCCAAGAATTAGAAAAAGAAGACTCTGAGTCAGATGAAGATACAAATACCTAGGCAGACTCAAATCGGTAGACAACATCAAATCCTTCCCCTAGAATTACTCAAAAGAATCACCCCGCAAGTCACATAATTGGTGAGAAAGACAAAGGTGTACAAAATAGGATAAGGATAATCAAAAACACTGAGAAATCACATATAGCCTTCATATCCATGGTGGAACCCAATAACTTTAATGAAACCAATAAAGATGTAAATTGGTTAAAATCAATGATTGAGGAACTGGACTAGATTGAAAATAATGACACTTGGGAACTCGTTCCTAGGCCAACAAATAAAAATGTAATAGGATCAAAATGGGTCTACAAAAATAAGATGAATGAGAAAGGAAATATTGTAAGAAATAAGGCTAGATTGGTCTCCAAAGGATATGCTCAAATAGAAGGATTGGATTTTGATGAAACATTTGTGCCTGTAGCAAGATTAGAAGCTATTAGAATGTTTCTTTCATATGATTATCATAAATAGTTTAAAGTGTATCAAATAGATGTCAAGTCAACATTTCTAAATGGATATCTAAAAAAAGAAGTCTATATGGAGCAACTAGAGGGTTTCCAACTGTCAGATAACCCTGACTTTGTCTATAAGATAAAGAAAGCATTATATGGGTTGAAACAATCTCCTCGTGCCTGGTATTATAGACTGGATAAGCATCTTCAAGACAAAGGATTCAAGAGAGGAACAATTGAAAACAACCTATATATCAAGACAGAGGGTAATGATTTGCTCATTGTGTTGGTCCATGTAGATGACATCATCTTTGGAGGCAATAATGATTCATTGGTACAATGGTTTGCTTCTACCATGCAGTATGAATTTGAAATGTCTATGATAGGGGAACTGTCATTTTTCCTTGGTATTCAAATTACTTTGAGGTCTGAAGGATTATTTCTTCCTCGGGAGAAATATCTAAGAGAAATGTTCAAAAGGTTTCAAATGGAAGATTCCACACCTATGAGCAAACCTATGGTCACTAGATGAAAAATAAGTAAGGATGATGACTCACCTGGTGTTGATCAAATTTCATATAGGTCTATGATAGGATTCCTATTGTACATCACAATATCCCATCCAAACATAAGGCATGTTGTTGGAATGGTAGGAAGGTATCAGGTTGCACCTAAACAGAGACATTTGTTAGTTGTCATAAGAATATTCAAATACCTGAAAGGGAAAATGAACTATGACCTATGGTATCCTAGGAATCAGAATTTTCAACTACCATTCTATTTAGATGTTGATTGGGCTAACTGCATGGATGAAAGGAAAATGACGAGTGGAGGTGCATTCTTCTTAGGATATTCCCTTGTATCATGGTTGAGAAAGAAGCAAGGTTCCATTTCCTTATCAACTACAGAAGTTGAATACATTGCAGATACCACCAATTGTACCCAAGTGTTGTGGATGATTTAGACCCTTTCAGACTTGGAGGTAAATTATACTACACCAATCCCAATCCATTGTGATAATACCAGTGAAATTAGTGTGTAAAAGAATCCTATCTTTCACTCCAAAACCAAGGATATACCCATCAAGTATAACTTCTTAAGGGAACAAGTAACCAACTATGTGTTTTCTTTGCAATATATTCCATCCAAAGACTAGATTGTTGATATCTTCACTAAACCGCTTGCACAAACTCAGTTTGGGTATCTACACCAAAATTTGGGCGTGACCACACTATCAACCTAAGAGAGTCCATCCTATCGGGGGGATTATGTGTTGGCTGAATATTTGATACCTCCGAAAAATACTGCAATAGCTCAAGGGGAGCATGTTTTATTTGTCATTGATGTCAAAGGGGGAGAAAAGGTGTGGATGATACAGTTGGAGGTCTAAGATGAATAGTGCATTCGTTTAGGGTTGCCATCAATGCCAAAGGGGGAGATTGTTGGCATGTTTACAGGTAGAGTGTGCTTTTCATTGATGGCAAGAACAACAATGATATTGGAAGGTTTTCAGGTAGAGTGTGCATGGAAAGAACAACATTGAAGACATAGAAGTGAAATCTTGAGAAGCTCAGGAGGAGAAGTGAACAGTATGCAGAGATGAGAAATCTCAGAAGAGATAGTAGTTTCCAGAAGCGTGGACAAGGTTCAAGTCATCAATACTCGTAGAAGGATCAAAGGTCAAGGCCTTTGACACTTAGAAATTCTTCCAATTCAGTAGGATGTGTAAGCTCAAAAGGAGGAGCTACAGTGGCCATTGGATCACCAATCTTGAATACCCGATGACCGTTAGATCAGAGTCTAGAAAGGAGGAGTGTGCAGAGGAGGAGATTAGACCTCAATCATCGGATCAGATAGTGATGAGATATGAATCATTGTATCTAGAGGACACGTGGTGAGAGATCAACATTTTGCTGACTCGTGAGATAGAGAAGTCAAGGGTGAGAGTTGTAGGAACTCACGATATGTGAAATCGCAAAATGATCTAAGTCATTGGATATAGAGGACATGTGGTGAGATATTAGCATCTCACTGACTCGTGAGATAGATAAGTCAAAGGTGAGAGTTGTAGGAACTCGCGATATGTGAAGTCACAAAATGATCTGATTCGTCGGATCACCGAGGATCTGGACCATTGATCTGATATGAAGTATGAGTCTATGATATTGATCACAACCATTGATCAGAGGGAGATATCTCAACCATTGATCTAATACGCAACATTTTAGAGTTTCACGAGTTGGGAGTTTCAAAGGAAACGCATAGCAGGAGTTCACGATATGCGAAATTGTGACACACCCCTCTTGCTTGGCCCCTGGTCATAGCTAGTGGTCACATCAGAGTAAGAGAAGGGAAGGAGATGGCATTGCTAGGCTCCACTTCGGAGTTTCACAAGTTGATATATATGAAGAAACTCACAGCAAGAAATCGTGAAATGTGAAATTGTGATTTGATCGCAGTCATTGATCAAAGGGAAAGATATGGATCGTTAATATGATATGGATTATTTCAGATTTTGTGAGTTGGGAGATTCAAGGCAACTCGTAGTAGAATATTGCGAAGCGTGAAATCGTGAAGCACCCTACTGCATGGCCCTAGGTCACAACCATAGGTCACATGAAGGAAGGGGATTAGAAGCCAAAGACGCCATAGTTGACTGGTTGTAACTGCCACAACACAATGATTAAATCAGCTAGAGAACTCAAGGAGCTGCAGTGTGATCACCAGAGGAGATAAAGAGTCTTGAGGTAACTTCCATGGGAATGAAGTCTAATCATAGAGACAATTGACATATGGAAAAGTGTCGAAGGTTGTAACTGCAAAAGAGAGGATAACATCGACTTTTATAGAGAAGACAAAGAGTCACACTGTCAAAGAAGGTAGAGAATCTTAGGATAAGCCCAATGATTATGAACCCATGAAGCTAATAGCCAAAGAAGATGAAGATTTTTTATGATGATTAAGTAGATGACTCGATGCAGGAAAGATATGCACAAGAGAGAAGTGAAGAAATTTTGCTAGTGAGCCATACAGTTGTAAGGAAGAGAGGAAGTGAACAATCTGTATGGAAGAACAATGATGTAGTGAAGAACATGCAGAGGCATTGCACAACAAATTCAGTTAATTCACATATAATATAAAAATGTAGAACAAAGAAGAGATGAGTGTTGTTGTTGAGAGTGTTTCACGTGGCTAGAAGCATGTTGTGTGCAGGAGATGAAGTGCATAGAAGAGGTGTGGTGCAGAGAATGGAAAGAAGACACAGAGCATAAAGCGCGGAAGAAGCAAGGAATAAAAATTCATATCTAAGAGAAGAACCTAAAGCACAGGAGACATGAGGAGAGATACATTGATGCAGGAAGAGCATAACAGTGTAGCAAAACAATGATGAGACTGGTAAGCCATAGATAAATGTTGTATCACTGTGATAAATTCAATAAATAAAATATTGATATTTCAGGGTGGTAGAGAGGTTGTATGGAGGATTTTTTTCCTCAGAGTTTCTAGTGGGTTCTTGAACACAAGGATTTGTATCTTCCATCTGGTTGCAGCCAGAAAAACCAGGGTGGTAGGGTGGTGAAAGGGAGAACAATTGTTCTATGTTATATAGGTTGGTGCTTGTGTGAATGGAAGTTGGTGTGTCCATACAGTTGGTGATGGAACACTTAGGGAGTTGGTGCTTTCTTCTATTGGGTGCTAGAGAAACCAAGGAGTCGGTGCTTCCTTCTAGTGGGTGCTAGAGAAACCAGGGAGTTGGTGCTTCCTTTTAGTGGGTGCTAGAGAAACCAAAGAGTTGGTTCTCTTAGCAAGTTGCAGCTTGCAAAACAGAGGTGGTAGCCTCACAATGAGTTGGTTCTCATAAGAATGATAATGTACAAAAAATAAAGCTTACTTATCATATCAAGAAGAAGAGGTTTTTCCCTTTATGCGTTTCCTCAAGAAATATTTGTCTTTGTATATTTCATGTGTGTGATTGATTTTGAATATTCTATTTCTTACTTCTCTTCAATATTGCGACCGTTATTGAGTGTGTTGTAAAGAGTTTAAAATAGGCATAATTTTTTAAGAATAGTAACAACTGATTCACCCCACCCCTCTCAGCTGTCCAGCATTTAGGATTTTCCTACTCTATTTCTTAAGCAGTTTCTGCCAAGTTTCATCTTGACTCTCTCTGGTTATTCAACATGATGAAAGAACAAGATTTTGTTTTACAATTTAATCATGCACCAGTGCATTGTGCACATTTACCAATTAGATTGGTTAATTTCATTTTCATGTTCCCTATGCATGCATTATGTTTTAGAATATAATCCAGGATTCTTATATAACCAGGCCTTATATCCCACCATTCAACTCTCAACAATCATTTAGGTTATATCTCTATTCTTATGAAAAAGTTCTTACATAGTTCTTCCACATAGAACTATCTCATCATGCAACGTCCTTTTTGCATATCCAAACAGTCTGAAATGACCTCAATCTGGAGTTATCCTCACTTTCATTATTTCAAATTTCTATCTAATATTCCATAAGGAATATAAGCATGCATTCTTATTATGTATTCCAAACACATATTCAAACCTGTATCTTTAGGTTTTAAACTTTCTTTTAAGTTGTTCTTTCATACATTTAACCACATGCACTAATGTTTTGTGTGTCTACCATAGGCACATTTTTCATATTTCTTTACAAATTATTTTAACTCATGATTATTCAGAGCTATCCTCATGCAATCCTCAAAGGCACAATCATGTTACTCTTTTATCATGACATCATAGAATCCTTTCTTCTTTATTATTTAATCAATTTATATTATCTTTTATTGAGGAGATTAAACACATCCTCCTCAAGCTATTATTAAAAAAAATGGTCATGAATCTTCAGAGTAGAGTCAACAATGCATTCATGGTATTTATTCAATCCTTGAAAGTACAATTATTTCCTTACATTTCACTTATTCAGGAGGTCATATCATGCCTTTAGTATACATATAATCATACATCAAACATGTGCATCACTGACACATTTTTATATCATCCATTCATATCCATTTGGTGTTAATATCAATATTCATACTAGGAAACCTTACAACACATTCAATCCATACACATAAATAAATATTCAGGATGCAAGTTCACTGCTTGCACCTTTTCCCCTATCATTCACACACATGGACATTTAAAACTTCTAAATCCTTCTCCAAGAGATCATACAACCATTATTATGAAAAGTTCCATAGGAGTACTCAACACTATGCTACCCTCTCTATTGACATATTACAATTATTCATATGGAAATAACTAGCAAACATTCACTCTTTCCCTTTTTGCTATACAAGCAATTACAATTCAAAACACAACTAGGTAACTTTCAACATTACCTAGGACATTAAAATGACCAAATCCATGTTCCTTTCCTACTTCAACCCATTATTGGTCAACAAACCTTTATTAAGAGAATTCTTTCTTAATTTCCCTCTTTACTATTAAGCAAACTAACTCATATATAGATGGATATCATCCACCTATCGTTGTCATTCTGGCCCATTGGTCATCTATAAATGCTTCAATACTTCCTTTATCATAACTTATGTGAGTCTCTCATTAATCCTTACATTCATATATTCATAAAAATGTATGAAAACATTGTTATCATAATTTTTGTTGATGGTCTCATCTTTCTTACTGACATCAGGCCATTATTAACCAAATTCATTGATTAGCAAACCATACCTTCTAGCCCACTGCAGGTTATACTATGCGTAATTTCATGTTACATACAAAAATACATCACATTCACATCTTAAATTTTCATGCATATGTAAATACCCAAGTTGATAGGCATACATACATTGTTTTGTAGATCCACAAGCTCATAAACTAGCCCAGATAATCAATCCATTTCACCTATTTTATGAGGACTATCAACAATCCAAAGGACCCTCTTTTTTTTTCTTAACAGATAATTCTAGCCCCAAATTTCATGTATTACAGGTCAAGTAAACAAACCTTACATATTTTCCATCTGTCTCTTAAACATGAGGAATTATACCTATAGGCATAGTCTCTTTATTAAACAACAATTAAAAGTGGCAACACTCCATCGACCCATACTTACAAGAAATACTAGAACCACAAGTTCACTCATACAATATTATAACAATATTCTTCCCTTTTTCATGTAATTTTCACCATTAAGGTTTGTTGGTATATTACTACTTATGCAATAGTTATCAGTTTGACAAGCAAACATAATTTCCCCTATTGTAATTCATCCAAGGTTTCCAAGGTACAATTCCAATTTGTTGTATTTCTCCTCAAGGAACTTGTGTAAATAATAAATAGAATTGTAATGTAGAGAAATGATTTCTAACATGACTTTATTAGCCTTGATATATTAGTCTTTAATATCGTTTTCTGTCTCATACATGCCTAGTGTTGTAGCCTTCTATGATACCACTTTGTTACACAACCAATTCCCTAAGTACGCTTTTAAGTGATGGGGTATTAACATTTCACTTTTTCTCAATCACCTCAATACCTCTTCTTGAGGGCGCCATTGTATTTTGTTTGTCTAGATATTTCCAAAGACCATCACCATGCTCCAAACCAAGATATTGATCAAAATTCATAGCTTCCCAAAGTTATTGGGCCTCCATTGTACCACTTCCACCTTACTTCCATGTGGCATCCACATGGTCTCTTAATAATCATGCCATCCAATGTGGAAAATACCACTAAGCACATTAATTTCATGTTCCAAATCCCTTGAACTGTCTTCATCGTCATCATGGTTTTACTCCCATGGATCCTCGAACACCCCAACACTAAAATTTCTAACAATGACCCCATATCAAGACTATGATAGATCCAATGGTCCCCATGTCGTTCATCCAATGACTTTGCTTGAGTGGGTGATTCCAACTTGCTTGGGGGTTAACACCCCTCCCATCTCACTTCCATGATTTGATGGTCCTTGTGCCAATCATCCAACGTTTCTTGTTGAGTGTAACACCCTGTTTCCCCCATTTTGTAAAAATAACTGGACTGGCCAATAACTATGGCAAACTCATAAATGTGAATATGTGATGTAAATAGACCTTGTGGAAAAGGTCAATAAATGTCGATAATATTATGAATTTATATTACAGGACTGTTGAGAGGGGATGTGTAGAAAAAGAGACCATGATGGCGGTGGAAGGCACTTGGAAAGGTGGCGTTAACTTCCACTGAGAATTAATACCGTATTTGGACTCCACTAGCCCGGAGAACCAAAGCGGCTCGTTGGCCCTAAATTAAATGTCTCACCGACTGGTAGGTAGATGGATCCTCATAAACTTAATGAGGGATGGGGAGGTGAACTGCCTATCTGTAGAGCCATCATGACTGACCAACATGAGAAAAATTGTGCCACATGCAACCTCGCAAGAGGATAAGGCGTGGGGTAGAAGTGATTGGGGGGCAGACGTGAGGGGAGAACTCTGGCGATATGCAGAGTGAGTGATAGCAGAGAGGAAGGATTGCAACCTTCGCTCCTGGTCAC
>CBVK0100098256.1:0-33928 GCA_900067695.1 Picea abies
TGACATTGTCTCAGGGTGAGTACACAAAGAAGGTGTTGGAGAGGTTTAGATTGCAGAATGAAAAACCAGTTAGTACACCTTTGGCCATCCATTTCAAATTAACTAAGGAAATGTGTCCCAAGACACAGGAGGAGATAGAATACATGTCCCTAGCCATCCTGTGAGGGATTTAAGTCAATACATGCTCTGATACCAAAATAGAAAATAGAGAATAATACATTTCTCATATATCATTACTTTACACCAGTTACATATTTATACGAATAGTAGAATTCTCTAGATCCATGAATTAATTCTGATAATAGATAAGACACCCTACAACTAACTCATAACCTTATTCCAACAATAAATTATTGTGGTTCCAATGACAACCTATTACAACTAATTTGTACATTATTCCAACTGGATATCCATCTAAGTGATCTCTATTCCAGACTAGATACTCTGCCATTCTCTTGCCTAGTTCTTAAGTAGCATTAATTTTTTTCTTTGTTTTATGTTCATTGAAGACAATTGAAATGGAGACTGCCTGAGAATTTTTTTCTTTGTTTTAGGTTCGTTGAAGATAGTGCAAATGGATACTGCCCGAGACAAACAACCAAAGAAAGGAAAATTTTCCGTTCCCAAAACCCTAAATAGGCAACACCCTAGAAACCTTTATCTTTCATCAACCACATTCAAACCATTACATTGCAGTTGAACATCTTGTATATATGGTTACCCAACAAAAACTCACTTGTTTTGATGGATCAAGGGTCTCCAACTCCAGATTTGTGTGCCAGAAAAGGTTGTTCACCTATAAAAACTACTTTTCTCGTTCGACTTTCTTGTTTTTCATGGTTCAACGATTCCATTTTTTCTTTAGTTTGGATGAAGTCTTCCTTGTCTCAGGTACCCATGCTTGCTTGCCTCTCTCATATTCCAATTCATTGGTAAGTTTTTTTATGAAAAAGGTTTCACTATTAGAGAATGGATGATGAAATAACTATTTGCATCACATATATATGTCATGGATCGATTATTTTAATATTGTAAGTTTGATTGAAGAACCCTTGATCATGGAATATCCTTAATCCATTTTCTATGATACTCAATACATTTATGTAATTTTATGTTTCTATGTTTCTTCCATTTCATGCATTTATTACTTTGCACACCTCTATTTTGTGAGATTGCAATCCTTTACATAGATGAATGACATTCCACCTTCATACACAAAGAAAGAAGATTGCATAAACCATGTCCAAAACTGAATGACCATGTCCAAAAGTGAATGTTATGTTTCCATGAAAGAATTTAATGAAGGAAATAAATACATTCACATTGCATAAACCACACTCAAAATTGAGTGACAATGTCCAAAATTGAATGCTAAGTTTCCAAGAAAGAATTCAATGAAGGAAATAAATACATTCACAAAGCTAGTAATAGGTCTTGTTATCTCCTTACTTGATTCATGATGCAGGAGCATCATTGGCAAGCATGCAGAGCAAGACCCATCAACATCAAGGAATATGTATAGAAGCCAACATCGATAGTTGCAACAGATATTTGAAATCAACCTTAACTCAGTGCAAGAATTTATCTCTTGACGCACGCTTGAACCCAGAGCTGAAATTACCCTTTGAGGCATGTTTAGATAATCAGGAGTGGAGCGAGAGTTTCCATTATGACTTTCGAATGTGACTGATCCAAGATAGTCATAGGATAGTCTTAGAGTAGACACATAGTTAATGGGGAAACTCTAATATCCGTCTGAGATATAGAGGTTTTGTATGCCCAAATGAGGTTGATTGCAAGGCAGATGTTAGCTTCAAGTTAGCAGGAAATTGGAGTTTCAGTTGTTGTTTTTTATTTTAGTTGTAATCATTTTCACTTATGAATAGAACAAAGGAAATTTGATTCAATGTATGGTGTGAAAATTGTTTACAATTCATTGTATTTGTGTTTTCATGAGTGAATGAGTGAACCTCATATGAGTAGATGAGACTGTGAATGTGAGGATACTTTTCAATTGTTTCTCTTCTGAGAACGTAGTGCAAGGTGTGCTCACAGAACGCAAGGAGTGTGTGACATAATTTGTTTCAATTCCAAAGATAAGAAGAGATAACACAAAACCTTCCCTTTGCAAGGAGTACAAAGAGACTGGTGCAAGGCGTGCAAAGTCATCCGCAAGAATCCAAACCTTGTGTAAATATATGGTGCAAGGAGCGCACAGATCCGAGATTCGATTAAGTGTTGAAGGGACTTTACAAGAAGTCGAAGAGATAGAAAAGGAGAATGCCAGGAGGGCAAGAAGAATGTCTCTTCGAGAAATCCTTTGTATCTGAGTCATCAAAATTTTTGAAGCGCCAGGAGTGCCTGGGAAATAAAATTCCTTAAAAGACCAAACTCAGGAGGGGTAACACTTTTCATAAGTGTTAAGGAGGCCCAAGAATCAAACTTGTCAAAGTAGCAAAGGTTCAGAACCTTTGGAAATCCATAAAACCATCTAAACCTAAGGAAGGAGTAAGCCCAAAGGAGGAGAGAGCTCAGATGTTTGATCCAAACACAAGAGAATAATAACCCTCCATCGGGAGGGACAGGTGGTGAACGAACAACATTTTGTTGACTCGCTCTTGGGAGAAGTCAAAGAGTAGAGAACAAAAAATTCACGAGATGCAAAACCACGACTTGATCTGAGCTGTTGGAATCAGGAAATATCTAGACCGTTGATTGTCCAGGGTGAAATATCGACATTTTGGGGATCACAAGATTGGAGGTGACAAGTCTTTCAACTTCGTGAAATGCTAAGTCCTGAAATCATCATGACCATCAGATCAACAGAGGATATGGACTGTCATACCTGAAGGATCATGATTTTGGCTATGAGGAGAATGAAGGCAAGGGAACTCTGAAGTCATGAAACATGAAACAATGAATTGATTGTAGCTATCGATCAAGGGAAAATATGGACCGTATATCTCAGGTCATCGCAATTTTGGCTATTGGGTGAATTGAGGTATCAACTCTCTGAGGGTCGTGAAACACGAAATCACGACACACCTTTCACTTGATCATGTGGTCATAGTCATGGTCACAAGGGAGGAAGGGCTTAGTAGGGAGGAGTTAGAGCTTGTTTGACGTTGAGACTTGAAAAACGTCCAAGAGAAGGTTCGTGGGTCTCATACGACCCGTTCCTTAGGAGAAAGGGCCTGTGTAAGTGGGTTTTGGGTCTAGCAGAGGCTTGAAGGATTAGTTGAACCCATTTTCTTGATCGATCCTAGATCGGGAGGTCGTGAAACCCCTAGGAGAGAAGGGGGGGTTTGTACCAAGTGGTATCATAGATGATTTTCTCCTATAGATTTTAGGCGAAGGACACAAAAGAACTCAAATTGGTACTCTGTGTGCATGACAGAGAGTCAACACAATTCCACCAAGGAGACGAGGAGAGAAACCTTTAGCCAATCTTTATGTATAAAGGGAGATGCAAGAAGTTCGTGCAATATTAGAAGCAATGGAGGCAACACAAAGGAGAGAACCTGACACTGGATATGTCAGCGATGCAGAAAGTGAAGAAGAAATGGGTGAGAATGTCATCGAAGAAGCTGCAGGAGAGGATGTTGCTGAGGAACACTTGTTGAGAGTAGTTTTTAGATTGGGAGGCAGAGCCAAGATAGAGGTCCCAATGTATGAAGGCATTTTAAACGCCGAGGAGCTGCTAGATTGGTTAAGGTCCATTGACAAGCATTTTGACTATGAAGATGTCGACGAAGAGAGAAAGGTGAAATAGGATGTCACCAGGCTAAAAGGGCATGCATCATTGTGGTGTGATGAACTATAGTCTAAGAGGAGAAGCAAAGGCAAGAAGAAGATAAAGAGTTGGGATAGAATGGTTGCCACGCTGAAGGCTAATTTCAGGCCCAAAGATTATCAAATTAAGTTGTTCAGGAAGATGCAAAACCTGAGATAGAAAGGGATGAAAGTCAAGGAGTACACAAAGGAGTTGTATAGGATGAACATTAGAACTAGATAGAGGGAGAGATATGAGGAAAAAATTTTGAGATATATAAATGGCCTGAGATACGAAATCTAGGACAATCTCAGCATGATTTCATAAAGAACAGTGGAGGATGCTTATTAGTTTACGCTGAAGGCCTAGGAGAAGTTGGCCAGAAAAAAAATCCAGTAAGGGAGAGGTAAAAGCTCAGCCCCGAGCAAAAGTAAGGGATTTACCCATGACAGAGCACATAAGCCTAAGGACGAGACTTAGAAACCACACAATCACTCAGAAATAGGAGGAAGCTCCTAAGAAAGGCAGAGTGCTGGAAGAAATTCTTCCAGAGGAAGAGGAAGAAGAGGATGAGGAGAAGTAAGATGCTATGCCTATGGAAAGACACTGCAGGTGTCTTGGGACTATCTCGAGAAAAAGAAAGAAGGAGGAGGTGAAGCTCACATTTCAAAATCACAATGAAGAGTATCGTTAGATGAATAGGTTCATATTTTATTACTCTGCATAGGTAATAAACCAACATGGAAACAGTACCGTTAGATGAATAGGTTCATATTTTAACATCAATTCAACATATTAAAAACTTATTTCAAAAAAAAAATGCAAAGATTCATATTCATTAAGAAATATTTACTAAATACATTTAAAAACACTTATTTGTTTAAGGTCAAACTCCAACATGCCAACAAACCGAGGGTGTTTGCCCATCCACCCAACCATAGGATATGTTGTACCTTTGATTCCTATAGTAATACACCCCTACGCTAGGCCATGATACCACCGGGGGAACTCTCATAGGTTGGATTTCAAGTTAAGGGTCTAAACATGGAAGTTACTCTTCTTCCCTAATTGGAAAGAACATAAATCCCCTCTTCCCAATTGAGACTAGGGCCTCCATGAGATTACCAAGTGCCTTCCTAGCTGGATTTCATATACACAAGGGAGTCCCTTCACTGCTACATAGTGCCTTAGTTCCCTCCCCTTACCAATGCAAATTTATTTCCATCAAGAACTAACTCATGACCCTCTCTGCTCTAGTCCAGGTTCAATATTCTCTATTCCAAATCAACCATGAGTTTCCTGGGAAAGATTCTCATTTTCCTCACTGAAACTTCTAAGTTCTTATGTGCTCTGCATTCTTGATATTTGTTCACTCTTTTGCATCCTCTATGTCTTCTTGTAGCTTCTCTCTTCTCTCCATGCCCTTTCGCCTCGAATGTGGAGCCTTCCTAGAAAATTTTGTTCCTCATTTTTCTTCTGTTAGAAGAAAACCACCCAGAGTCAAGATTCCTAATTGAAGGGGCACCATCATACTCCTGGATGACAACTTCATCCAACCCCATCCTTTTCTTTATGAATTTCTAAAGGCATTCATAACTTCCCCAACTACTGGGTCTCAACCCCATTAATGAGCTTTCTTGTGAACATGGAAAAGCAAGGTACTTTAGGTAGGTTATTCATTCAAGGTTATTCAAGTCGAGGTTGTATTTCTTGGGTAATTAAGGTAATTCACAATTCTCCCTCACCAATTCCCACTATGGTATCATGGATATTATTGCAAAGCTTCCTATTCAATAAACTAGCTGGAAATTTTCATTAAACATAAAACAAAATTACAGTGTTCATCAATTACAGTCATGAAGTCTTAATCATAATTAAATACCTGAGGGAAAACAAGGTGTTACATTCCCCTCACTTAAAAGAAAACATGATCCTTGATTTTTTACCATCGTATACACATTTTTATAGAAAGAAAAAAAATGGGTATGCCATCCTCATGGAATCCTGTAGTTCCCATGTGGCCTCATCTGCTCCAAAGTGCTTATATTACAGCTTAACCTACATGAAGTCTCAGTTTCATAGAAGTGTCTCTCTCCTTTCCAAGATACATTGAGGATCTAGATAAAATTCTCCCTCTAGTTCCACATGTATCATACTCTAATCAATGACATGATTAGAATAATGGATATACTTCTTAAGTAAAGATACATGGAACACATTGTGACATTTAATAGTAGGAGGTAGAGAAAGATGGTATGCGACCGATACCACTCTTTCTAGGAATTCAAATGGTCCACAATAGCATGGATCTATCTTGGCATAAATTCCCATTATTAGGGAGATCCTCTTGGGATTTACCCTGAAATACACATGATCTCCCACCCCAATCTCCTTATGAGTTCTTTTGTTATCAACATAACTTTTCTATCTGTCTTGGGCCACCTTTAAATTTCATTTAATTCTTATTACTTCCTATTGCATCTCTTTCAATAATTCCAGTCCAAGGGTGATCCCATCCACTAGATTACCCCAACTAATTGTAATTCTACACTTTCTTCCATACAGGGCCTGAAATGGGCTCATCTTTAGTGACTCTTGGTAGCCATTTTTGTAGGAAAATTCTACCAAGGGAAGATATTCTTCCCACTACTTCAGATGATACATATAATACATCCTCAACATATATTCTAACACCATATTTACCCTCTTGGTTTGTACATCAATTTGAGGATGGTAGGCCGTGCTCAATACTAATTTCATTATAAAACCTGTAAATAGGATTTTCTAGAAATTCGATGTGAATTTCACATCTTGATTTGAGAGAATGGTCCCGATAACACCATCCAATCTAAAAATTTCCTTTATAAAGGCATCATCGACATCTATGGCTTTATAAGTGGACTTAATTGGAATAAAATGAGCTTCCTTTCTCAGTTTATCCACCACTTGCATGATTTCATCGTGCTTCTTGGTTGTTCTTGAAAACCTTATGATAAAGTCCATGGAGATAATCCCCCACTTCCATTCTAGAATTTTCATTGTTTACAACAATTTTTCTCAGTGCTTGGGCTCAGCGTTAACTTTTTGGCACTCCAAGAACCTAGCAATATACCCTGCAATGTCCTTTTTCATTCCTAGCCAATAATATAACCATGTTGTTGTTGTTATCATCTTTTGAAAACCAGGATGACCCACATAAGGTTTCATATGAAATTCATCGATTATGAGGTTTTTCATCTATACTGAATCGAGTATGTACAACCTATTATTGTACATCAAAAACCCACATGTTGTGAGTTCGTATCCCTCGTAATTTTTCCTTTTGGGTTCTTGTTGCAAAATTTATTTTACTAGATTAAAGTGTATTGTTGATATTAAAGTGAGAAACTTGATTTTTTGGTTGATATCATATTTTCACATTCTTTCTGCTACTAAGTGTATTGTCTACACACTTCCTCTGAGTGCATCTACTACTTGAGTTTTGTTCCCTTTTATATTTTTTATTTCGAAATCAAACTCACTGATTAGTTCCATCCACCTGGCATGTCTGGAGTTTAATTGTAGCTATTCAAATATCTATTTTAGTTCACAATGATTTTTCACTAAGAAAAATATCCTTCCAAGCGAATAATTCCTCCACATTTTCAAGGTGTACACCATGGCTACAAGCTCCATGTCATGAGTAACATAATGTTTCTCATGTTCATTTAATTTCCTTGACTCATAGAAATCACATGTCCCTCTTGCATCAGGACTCCACCAATTTCTTCCTTGCAAGCATCAATACTAACTAGGAAATATTCTTCAAGGTATGAAGTCTTAAGAATAGGGGCATTGGCTAAGAGGTGCTTAAGCCACTAAAATCTTGTCTCACACTTTGATCACCACACAAAATTCACCCATTTTATTTGTAATGAGGTGATGGGATTTTTGATATTGGAAAATCCCTTAATGAATCTCATATAATATATAGCTAATCCCATTAGGGATCTTACCTCATATACATTTCTAGGGGCTGGCCAATCCATGATTTCCTTAATCTTTCCCAGGTCAACATCCACTCCCTCTTCTAAAATTATGACCCAAAACTTGGATGTCTCTCTAAAATAAGTCACACTTACTATATTTATCATAAAACTGGTGATATCTCATTGCCTGCAGTACAAGCCTAAGACACTCTTTGTGCTCTTCCTTGGTATTATAATATACCAGGATATCATTGATGAACACAAGGAAAAATGTGTCCCAAAACATGATGATAATATTATTCATCAAACAATTAAACGTGGTTGGTGTATTGGTAAGACCAAAGGGAATCACCAAAAATTCACAGTGCCCATATTGCATTCTAAAAACTATCTTGTGGATGTCTTCAACCTTAATTCTAACTTGGTGATATCTAGATCTCAAGTCTATTTTAGCGAAGACTATATCTCATCTGAGCTGATTGAAAATATCATCAATCCTGGATAAACTATAGTGGGTACTTTTTCTTATTGGTAACCTTGTTTAAATTCCGATAGTCCATACATAGTCACAATGTACCATATTTCTTCTTAACAAATAGTGTTGGTTCTCCCCATGGGGACACACTCAACCTAATATACCCTTTATCCATCATTTATTTTAATTGCACCTTTAAATCCACCATCTATGGTGTACTCATTCTATAGGGCACTTTAGATGTCGGTAATACTCCTGGTACAAGATCTTTGGAAAAATCAAGATCTTATTTAGGAGGAGGTTAGGGTACCTCCTTTGGAAATACATCCTCAATCTTCAATTTATTGTTCTTTACTGCATTAGCACTTGTATTGCATATGAGGGACAACCCTTTTAGCTAAATTTATGGAGTTTCAGTGATGATATTTGACACATTGATACAAGCTTCTGGATGCCCTGCATCACCCCCGTGTTTCCTTCACTATCTTCACATTCTATGGTTTTGTCATAGCAGTCCAATTTTTCTTTTTGGGAATCCAACAAGTCCATGCCTATTAGAAATTCATATGACAACAAAGGTAATATATTTAAGGCTACTTGTGTATGCAATCCATTCATTTCAAATGGGCATGCTTGAATCATTTTTGTCACCTTCCGCTTATTTCATGTGGCTAGCTAAACTAACTATGATTTTGCATGCTTCCTTCTTTGCAAGGTACATGTTTCAACAAATTGGGGTGAAATATAACTAAGGTTAGAAATCAAAATTGAAATGGGTTATTTGGTAATTTTACCTTCTAGCTGCACCATTGAATATTGGTGGTCTTCCTGCGGATTCTCGACACCTGCATAAATTCGTAGCACATTCCTAGCCACATCATTAATGGTAGTAGGCTCTAGAGAATTATAAAATCTCTTTATGTCATGATTCCTATGAGAGAATTCCTTCAACAGATGTGTTTCTTCATAACCCCAACATTGTATAGGTCCTTTCTTTTGTTCCTCTGCTTTCTCCCTTGCTCTATCAACCTGTTCCCACTTTGAGATGGGAAATTCTACTAGTTTATACTTCTAGTTGGATGACCGAGTTGAGCACTTATTTTTGGATTTATGTATTGGGATGCTTTAAATACCTTCCTCTAAAATCCATGCTTATCCTTCATTTTCCAATCCTTAAGAGGTTCTTTCATATGCTTAGATTGATCATAAGAACATTTGGCCTTTCTAATGGTGTCCTCTAGTGTCTTAGGCTTGTCAAACTCAAACATTGAGATATGGGACATACCTTAACAACTCTAAGAACCTCTTCGCATAATCATCCATGGTAATTTTCCCTAACTTATGTCTATGGAAATCTTTAATTTTACCATTGTAGTAATTCTCTAATAAATATGATATCTTGAATTATTTCTCGAACTATTTCTAGGTTATCTTAATTTCCTTTAATACTTTAACATCCTTGAGGTATTCCCACCATATGGAATCTCCTCCATTCAAATTAAAAATAGCTATATTTTCCTTTGTATTTTCTGAGTAATTATGTACTGGAAAAGACATCCTTAATCCTAGAAGCCAAGCCTTTGCCTCCTCTCCTTTCTTTATTTCTCCATCAAAGGTAGGAATTTTTTCCATCTTGAATTCCTCTATCAAATAAGTCTAAGAGTGTCTCTTCATCTTCTTCCTAGGGATACTTGACTCAATGTCATTAATAGAAAACTCTTCTATAGTGGTCTTTCCATTAGATGACTCTATGGAAGAGTCACCACTTGCTCTCTTTTTCTTATCATTCATGTGTCTTTTCCTGGAGTAAATCCTCCCTAAATTTTTGTGATACAGTCCATTCTTCTAATTATCTAATGGGATCTGAATATTTTTAAACTATTGTAGTCCTGCATTACTAGTAGCTAGACCTTGCTGCAAGTGATTTTGTATCTTAGAAAGACTCTACAGTAGTATTGTGCTTAATTTTTCCTGCTCATTTTGAGATTTCATGAGCCTTTCATTGTCTTGTTTTAGAGTCATCATTGTTCTACCAATTTTGGAGGGGATTTTTTATCCCTCATGCCATCAGATTCCTCATCTCAAAAATGTGAGATCTCTTGCATGCTGAGCTGCACCATTCACTTTTTTTTCCTTTTATTTTTAGTATCTCCTACGTGCTGAAACAATAAGCCATCATTAGAAAATCACCATTCAAATTACATATGACAAGACTTTTGGCCTCACTAAGGCTTTAGTCTGCCTTAATAGTCCCAAAACTGGGACTTTCTTCCTGCTGCCAATCCTGTTCAAAAACTGTTATTATCATGCATCAACATTATTAAATTAATATGAAAGACATAAATCTTTGTCATGCATGATATTATGAAATGCATTCATCCTTGCTGGTGCAATTTAGGCCTAGATTTTGAACTCTTCTATAATACCACTCTGTAACACAAATGAGCCCATAACCTAATTAGGATACTGGAATGTCAAAATTCCTCTTCCCTAAATTATTATTTTCTTGGGCTTTTACTGCGAGGATGGAAACCTACTCACCCTGAGATTTCCATTGATTGTCCTCATAGTAAAAAATTGGGTTCTAGGTTGATATAGATGGCCCTCCAAAGCCATGAAAGATTTTCCTTCCACCATGTAACTAATCTGACGTGGATACCAAGTGGACTCCTCCTCATCAACTTCAAAAGTGGATAGGGTAGGTTTTTGTGATGGTGTCGGTGTGACATGTCCTCATGCATGAAACAATCCATTTTACAATCCAGGGAAACCCCTTGGCAGGTACATTTATATGCATCCAGTGGTTAGACTTTCCTAAATAGATGGTTCTAGTTTACTCGGACACATATTAATCGATGGTTTAAAGTTGGTTGAGTTATCCCTGTTCTGGATGCAAGTTATATAACCCTGAAATCTCCTCCAAAACATTTATTTTCGACCACTTCACATTAATGGATCTACTGGTTATTGTGGAGAACATATGATGGATGAAATCTATGCGATTTCACCAATTTGAAAGTTAAATATAATGACATCTCCCTTAATATGAAAACTTCCATAGACAAAGATCGATATGGTTAATGGTTTGAATTTACTCAGGATTCCCTAACCCATGTCACGAATAATGGCTCATCCAACCTCATCCAATTGCTCAATAGATGGGGTCCACAATAATATCTATGGATGAGTTATTTTTGGGTTGAGTCCATGGCATATTGATGACCGACATTTTCTTGGGCTCTCACTATAAAGAAATGTTGCCTCCCATGACCTTGTGGTTTTTCCAAACAGTTATTTATGAACTAGGGTCTTTGACAAATTTGATGGTCATCAGATTACTGAATCTAGTTGCCAGGGTTTCCTCGAGACTCAAAATACACTTGAAATTTAACATGGTTAAATAAATCTGAAACAGTTTCTCTCAAGTTGGTCCTATGAAAATATCGACGACTTAGATCTCATTGCCTGAGACTCTTGCAAATCTATGACTCTAGTCCTCTCAGACTCTTGCCTTCAACTTTTCTCAATCAAAAACACATACCTTATGATCCTAAGGTATTCTTCTGAATGTCACATCCTAAAATGCCTAGTGGGATGGTCTAGAATGAGATTTATAGTTCAAATCCACTGAGTCTTCCCTCTCAGTAAATCAATAGTTCTCATTGACTTGGGATGTCTCAGAAGGTTCGTCCTAGCAATGCTTATGGGTTCTTAGGAACCACCCTCTTTTTGATGGTATTTCTATGATATTGACATCTATGATGAACAATCAAGATGAACCCTCTGCATTGAATCTATGACTAATATTTCCATTTAGGTTTTAAATAGAGAACTCAAATAAGGGTGCTCAACAATTCCAGGAAAATAAACTCTTCTCCTTCTTTGCACTGTTTGCAAGGATTAAGCCCTGATCTCCTCATATATTTTTCCTGAATCCTCGATACTTAGGTGACACCAATTGACATCCCCTGAAGTGAATATTTTCTAATCCTGCAAACTTTCCATTCAAAGACTTGGGAAAATCTCAAGGTCACAAGCCCCATTAACAAAGCATCCCATACATACTCTCCACGGGTAATCAACTAATGTGGAAAGAGTCTCATTAGATGAACAAGTTCAAATTTTAACATTCATTCATCATATTAAACACTTCTTCGAAGAAAAAAATGAAAAGATTCATATTCATTAAAAAAAAATTACCAAATACATTTAAAAACACTTATTAGTTCCAGGTCATACTCCAAAATACCAACTATATGAGGTCCGAGGGTGTATGCCTCTCCACCCAACCATAGGCTCTATTGTACCTTTTATTTCTATAACAAACCACTCCCATGCCATACCATGATACCACCAGGGAACTCTCACAGGTTGGATATTAGGTAAAGGGTGTAAACATGAAGGTTATTTTACTTTGCTAATTGGAAACAACAAAAATCCCCTCTTCCCCACTGAGCCCAGAGCCTTTATGATCTTACCAAGTTCCTTCCTAGTTGGATTTGCTTTGCACAAGGGAGTCCTTTCACTACTAGAGTGTCCTCCATCCCCTTACTGATTCTAGTTTCTTTCCAACAAGAACCAACTCACGACCCTCTTTGTTCTAGTATGGGTTCATTATTCTCTGTTCCAAATTAACCATGAGTTTCTTGGGGAAGATTTCAATTTTCCTCACCGAAAATTCCTATTCCTTCTCTGCTATGCATTCTGGTGCTTTGTTCACTCTTGTGCATCCTCTTTAGCTTTCTACAACTCCTCTCTTCTCTCCATCCCCTCCCCCTCTAATATGGATCCTTCCTACAACATTGTGTTCCTCAAATCTCTTCTGTCAAAAGTAGCTCCCCCCAAAGTCAAGCTCCCAAATACAAGGGGAAACATGGTACCCCTGGTAGATAGTTTCAGCTGACCATGTCCTTCTTTGTATGAATTTTTGAAGGAATTCAAAATTTCCCCAACTACTGAGTAACATCCCCATTAATGGGATTTCTTATGAACAAGAAGCATACTTTAAGTGGGTTGGTCATTCAAAATTATTCAGGTGGAGGTTGTATTTATTGGGTAATTAAAGAAATTCCTATTTCCCACTCACTAATTCCCACTATGGTATCATGGCCAATATTACAAGGCTTCCCCTTCAATCAACTGGTTGGAATTTTTTATTAAATATAAAAAACAATTGTTGGATTACTAAGAGGGGGGGTGGGTGAATCAGTAATAGAGAAATATAATCCTTTTTAACCATGTAATGCAAGTGTTATATCAATGTAGCATTATCATCCAATATTTGTAGAGTAAATAAAAAATGAAAAAATGAACAATCATAAACATAGACAGTACACCTGTCCTTGCTCCGTCCAACCACCTTGACGTATAAGTAGAATGATGGAACCACTTTAAAACTATCACGATGAGATATACTATTGTAAACCTGTATGAATAAGCCTACACCAAACAAGCTGTACCAATAACCTAAACCATGCATCAACCCTGCATCAACCTGTACCTCAACCTGTAATCAACCTGTACCATAAACAAGTGCATCAACCATGCACCAACTTGTACCTCAACCTCAACCAAAATACCTCATCAATTTCATCATCCAAATATGATTTGTAACTTTGTAATAGACCTGGTGTATATGATAACATACCTTCAAACCTTCCTTAAATTTAACAACAAGAGACTAGCATTTTCATCAAACTTTACTTTTGTCTCACATGACTAGTTTTGGATTAGTCAACAACCCTAACTTGAAATAATCATAACTATGTACGTATAATGAATACAGATCTAAAAATAGTACACAGTGTTCTTTAGTGTGTTTTGTACAAGTCCTTCAGGTGTCACTACTTGGAACCTCCTATAAAAGGAGTTATAGAAAAAATGACATATCTTGTTGAATTCTGACTTATTCTAGAGAGCGAACTTTTAGAGCGTGCGCCACATAGAATATTTGTTGTATGGATCTAAAAATTTTACATAGAATACTAAATAATTCACTCTAACGAATGCATTTGGTCTTACTAAATTAGGATTTGTTATGAATAAGTTATGATGTTTTTACCCGAAACACTTGTTTTAGACTAGTTTCAAGACTAGCCACAAACCCTATTTTCCACGGAGTGTAACTACAAAAATACAACGACCCACAAGCTGAAATTTGTACCACATCTAATTGGATATGTTTCATCAATGGCCTCCCAATTTCATGGTCTGAATCATTCTAGAAAACAATTTATTGTGAAAATGGTGAGATGACTTTTAAATAACATACCATAGAAAGCATCATCAAAAGAATTTATCCTCCCTTCAATTTCAACCTTCTTTACTTCACATTCCCTCTAAAATTCATCTTAGGTATGATTTGGTTACCTCAGTCACCTTTAGATATTCAATATTCTAAAGTATGTTTAAAATGAGAGATCTTGCCTCTTATTTATACTCTCCAAGTAGCTTCCTTAGAACCATCTTCTAGGCCACTTTGTCGACATAGCCACTTTGTCCACATAGTCACCTATGTCCAAATTTGTTCAATTTGCCACTTGTCAATGTATCCAATAGCCACCTGACCACTTAACCCATTTTCCTCATTTTAGTCTTAACCTTCTTATAACCACTTTCCATAATTAGAAAGTTCTCTATTTAATTTATTATTTAAAGAATCCTCCTTGACTTTGTCACTTCACTTTATTTTTTAAATAATCCTCTTTGATTTTGTCACTTCACTTTATTATTCAAATAATCCTCTTTGACTTTGTCACTTCTCTTTATTATTTAAATAAGTTCTTCTTTGTAAGCACTTTGACTTCTTTGACCTTTTGGGGTTTCAAGCCAATCATATGAGGGTCCTTCAACTTCGCAAGGCCATAACTCTCAAAACATGAGGAGTTATGGGACATTCCACATACCACCGGAAAGGGCATGACATGTAATATCCATATATAATAGTCTTGAAAATATATCAAAAATCATATCATTATATAAGATCAAACAAACTTGGTTCCATTACCCAAACCTTTGTGCTACCGGAATTCGCTATCATACTTTCTTCAAGGGTTTACATCAATGACAACCAACCCAATTAATCAACATTATCCTCCTTTGGAATTGATGGAAACACTTTGATGCAATACTGAAATCATATCACTGATGCTCCCCGTGGAACCATGCCTGCATCTCTATGATCAACGCACCCCCTAGAACCATGCCTTTGTCCTCTACATATGATAAATCTCTTTCCCTTTGTCATAAATTGAAAATGTATCTTTCCATTCAGGGCTGCTCCCCCTAACTGAATCGTCTGATCTCCCAACCTAAACTGTCCTCTTTATGGTGCTTCCTCGTGTACATCTAATAAATATAAGATAAGCATTCAAAAGCATTCATTTTGGAGTAGAAATAACTATGAGTCTCTGGTGAAGATACTCAAAGGCTTCCCATGGAAGTGATTTTGTAAACATGTCTGCCACTTGTTCTTTTGTTCCCACATATTCAACTTTGATGTTGTTTTCTACAAACTGTTCCCGTAGAAAGTGATATTTGATTGGGATGTTCTTCATCTTGTAGCTCATCACCAGGTTCTTTGAGATACGGATGGTGCTTGTATTATCACAATAGATTGGAATGGGCTCATCATAATCAACCTGTATATTTGTCATAGTTTGTTTCGTCCATAGAACCTGTGTACAACATGATGCTACTACAATATACTTTGCCTCAGTTGTAGATAAAGATATTGATGATTGTTTCTTGCTTAGACATGATAATAAACATTCACCCAAGTAGAACGTTGCTCCAATGGTTCTTCGTCGGTCATTAATGAAACCTACCCAATTTGCATCTGTGTAGTCAATGAGTGATAGATCCTTTCCTTTTGGATACCATGATCCAAACTCTTTCGTTCCTTTGAGATATCTGAAAATCCTCTTCACTGCTAATACATGTGATTCCTTTGGTGTTGCTTGAAATCGTGCCACCTGTCCAACTACCTGCATTACGTATGTTCTAGATGTTGTCACATATAACAGGCTACCAATCATTGACCTGTATTTCCTCTGCTCTGTAGACATTGAATCATCATCTTTGCTCAACTTGCAACTGGTTTTCATGGGAGTGATAACTGGTTTGCAATCTTCCGTTCTAAACCTCTTTAGCATTTCTCTGATATACTTGGTTTGAGAAATAAAAATTCCTTGGTTTCTTTCACATATCTAAAGACCCAGAAAGAAGGATAGTTTTCCAGGTAATGACATTTCAAATTCATTATGCATGTCCTTTGCAAATTTCTGGATTAAATTGTCATCAATAATTCCAAAAATAATATCATCAACATAGACTTCAATTAATAAAATACTATCTTGAGTTACCTTGATGTAGAGTTTGTTGTCTGCACTTCATTTTTTGAATCCTTGTTGTTGTAGATATTTATCCAGTCTAGAGTGCCATGCTCTAGGAGCATGTTTTATACCATACAAGGCCTTCTTTAATTTACACACATAATTTGCGTTCTCTGACAACTCAAATCCTTCTGGTTGTTCAATGTAGACTTCTTCTTCAAGCTCCCCATTAAGAAAAATTCTTTTTACATCCATCTAATACACTTTAATATTTTTGGAGCATGCATAAGCTAAAAGCAATCAGATTGCTTCCATTCTAGAAACTGGGGAAAATGTCTCTTCAAAATTTATTCCTTCAACCTGTGCATATCCTTTACATACCAATATAGCTTTGTTCATTGTAACCTATCCATATTCATTCAATTTATTCCTGTATAGCCACTTTGTGTTCATCACATTCTTATCCTTTGGTCTTGGAACCAATTCCCAAGTGTCATTTTTCTCTATTTGATCCAATTATTCATCCATGAACTTATTCCAAAATTCATCCTTGCTGAAATCTTCAAAATAGGTTGGTTCAAATGTAGATGAGAGTGCTAGGTGCATTTGTTCTGGTGGACGTATTCTTATTCTAGTCTCAACTCCTGCATCTTTGTTTCTGATAATCTGATCTGAAGGACAATTCTTCTGTACTCGTATGCTAGGTGTCTTTGGAGGCACTTGCTGAACTTGCTCTTCTTCTTCTATCGGATTCTCTTCATCTTCCCCTTCTACCTTTTCTTCATCTTCTGCTTCTTCTTCGTAAATCCATTCCAATGATTCATTTTATTCTTCCTTTAATTATTGTCTACCTGTTTCATCAATTGTTACATTGATGCTTTCCACAACTTTTTTCAATCCCAGGTTGTCACACATGTACAATTTCCTTGTACTTGAGTAACCAACAAGTACTCCCTTATCCACATGAGACTCAAACTTTCCCATTCTGCCATCTTATATTTTGATGTAGCATTTTCTTCCAAAAAATCTGAAGTGCTTAGCTCGTAGGGAGTTTTGTCAGCGTTTCTTTTTAGCATTCTTCTATTTTGAATGTGAATTGTTGTATGCACCACCTGTGTCCAAAATATATCTGTCAATTTGGAATCCATTAGCATTGTTCGAGCCATTTCATGTACTATCCTAGTCTTTCTTTCAACAACTCCATTCTGTTGAGGTGTCCTAGCCACAGAGAATTGTCTTTTTATACCATGTCTGCTACAGTAGTTCATAAATTCCTTTGAAGTGAACTCTCCTCCATTATCATATCTCAAGCATTTGATTTTTTAATCCATTTCATTTTCAACCATTTCGTTGTAGACCTTGAAGTTTTGAAAAGCTTCTGACTTATTCCTAATAAAAAAAACTACAATCATTCTTGTATAATCATCAACTAATAACATTAAGTATTTCTCACCTTTTAAACCCTTTGTTGTAGTTGGTCCAACTATATCAGTATGCACAATTTCTAGTGATCTTGTCGTTGAATATTATTTTGATTTAAACCTAGTCTGTGTTTGCTTTCCTTATTGACAATGCTTGCATAAAGTGTTGGTTGGTTTCATCAGCTAGGGAATTTCCAAGGTTATCAAGGTTATCAAGGTTATCAAATTGTTGGCTTTAACAAGGTTATCAAATTGTATGTGACCCATTCTTCTATACCATAGCCAACTTTCATCTTCCTTTCCTAGGAAACAGTCTTCATTTCCAACTTTACTTAATACATATATGTTGCTTGAAGTTATCACAACTGTTGCAATCAATTATCCTGAAATTTCTTTTCTTATATCACACTTTTGTGAATCTAAAGTAACTTTATGACCTTGGCAACACATTTGACTCACACTTAGAAGATTATGTTTGATATCTTCTACTAGTAGAACATTTTCTTCCTTGGTGTTCTTGTTCCCAATTCTAACTATGCCTTTTCCAATGATTTTAGTTGAATCATCATTTCCAAAGGAGAATGATCCATATATTTCTATTCTTAATGTAAGAAACCTATCTCTATCACCTGCCATGTGTTTTGAAGAACCGGTTTCAACATACCAACCACGTTTCTTCTGCTTAGCTTGTAGAGCGAGTGTGCATTCTTCATTGCTATACTGATTCTGCTTTCTTATCCATGTCCTTTTTTGAGTTTCCTATCTGTGACTATTGTTGTTCTATTGTGGTTCTCTAGGAGGGACTGCAATTCTGCAATCTTTGGCCATGTGTCCAAAGTTGTTACAATTGTAGCATTCCACTTCAATGCTCAAAGTTTCAAACCTGTTGTAACTTTTTCTCTATGTTTCACTAGGCCTTCTTGGATAACACTTTTGTGTATGACTTTCAAAGTTGTTTATGTTCCTCTTGTTAGCTCTGCAATTCAGAGCTTTATGTCCAAAATTATTACATGCATAACATAAAAAAAATATATAGTTTGATACGTGGGAGTTGAAGACATTCCAGAAGGAGGTACTCTTATGAATCCTTCTTCTTCTTGAGGCCTATATTTTTCTATCACTTGTTGATTATGAAATCTAATCTTCTCAGTGGAGGAGTGTCTCTGTAATTTTATTTGTAGACCTTCCTATCCCCTTTGATTATTTTTTTCATATCTTTTTGGATATGTTTATTGTTTTGTTGTTTTGGAGCTTGATACCTTTTCTGTATGATTGTATCTAAGTCCAGACTTGTCATGATGAGGTTTTTGACTGCTGATAATGTCATTCAAAACTTTGGAGTTGTTTTGCATATTTTTATTTTGAAGATCCTTTCTTAATGTGACAATTTCTGCTTCCAAATTTCCAATGATAATGTCTCTTCCTTCTAGATTTTCTTTGAGTTCTTCTTCAATTATTTTATCTTTTTCAATTTGAACCTTCAAATTTGTGATCATTTGTTCTAGTTCCTGAGTGTCTTCTTTCTTGTCTAGTTCCTCTTGTGGTTTCTTGTTTTTCTTGTTTTCTCTTCTATTAACTTCTATGGAATACAAAAATTATTCTCGGTAGTCAACTTCTACCTCTTCATATTCTTCTTTCGCCTCTTCATATTATTCTTCAACCTCTTAATATTATTCTTTGGAGTCTTCTTTATAAGAGTCTCCTATTTCCATGAATAGATCTATTTCTGTCTCACTGTCACTGACTTCATCTTCATCTAATGATGAGATGTCTTCTTTGGTGCATAAGCTTTTCTGAAAACTTTCTTTGTGGTTCTTTTTTCTTTATATGTTTGTTTGCTATTTGAGTAACCTTCATCATTTCTCTTTTTCTTATGAGGACATTTGTTAGAAAAATGACCAATATCATCACAATTAAAACAAATCAAAGGAATCTTACCTCTATACTCATCGTTCATTCACTTGTTCAATCTTTTGACAAAGTTGGCCGCTTCTTCATCAATTTTTGAGGCATCACTGTTGCTGCTATGCTCTTGTTCTTTTTTCTTTCCCTTTTTCTTTGACCTTTTGGATGCTTTGAAGGATGCTTCTTTTATATATGGATTTTCTTGTTCAGTTCTCATTTCATATGCTGTGAAGATTCCATGTAGTTCATTCATGGTTATTGAGTTTAGATCTTCTCTTTCTTCTAGTGATGATATCTTAGGGTCAAATCTCATACGAAGAGATCTTAGTACCTTTTGAACAATTACAGATTCTTTTATTTCTTCTCCCAATCCCAATATTGCATTTACTGTTTCATCGACTCATAAAAAGTAAGATGCAATATTCTCATCTTCCTTCATCTTTAGTTGTTCGAATTGACCTCTGTAAGTTTGAAGCTTTGCTGCTTTGAGATTTTAAACTCTTTCATAAATATTTAAAAGTTTGTCCCAAATATCTTTAGCAGATTTACAATGTGCAACTTTGGTGAATACCGATTCTCCAAGACCATTTAGAAGTGCATTTGTGGCTTTGGAATTATTCTGACCGAGTTTCACTGCTTTGTCATTTTTCCGCGGAACTGTTGGTCCTATGTATCCATCTACAATTGATAGCCAAATTTCAAATCCCTGTGCATGTATATATGTCTTCATCCTTGTGCTCCAAAATGCTTACTTATGTCCATCAAACTATGATATTCAATTTTTATACATGTTGTTTCTCTTCATGATCTACCTTTCAGTGGTTAAACTGATTTATGAAGGAACTGGCTCTGATACCAATTGTTGGATTACTGAGAGGGGGGGGGTGAATTAGTAATAGAGAAATATAATCCTTTTTAACCATATAATGCAAGTGTTATATCAATGTAGAATTATCATCCAATATTTTCAAAGCAAATAAACAATGAACAAATGAAAAATCATACACATACATAGTACACTAGTGCTTTTACGTGGAAACTGAAAGCGAGAGAAAACCACATAATGCTTTTTCTTATATGTATTGAAGAATTACATTCATTGGAAGCACTATATTCCTTTGTTTTCCAGCTTCAACTGGAAGGAGGCTCCAACCCCCTAGTTTCTCAAGATACAACCTGAGGGAAGCTCCAACTCCCCAATTCTCTGGCTACAACTAGAAGGAGGCTACAACCCCCTATGTTCTATGGCTAAAACTGGAAGGTGACTCCAACAACCTGTCCTTGCCCCGTCCAACCGCCCTGATGTATAAGTAGAATGATGCAACCACTATCGCACTATCAATGTGAGATATACTACTCTAAACCTATACCAATAATCTGCACCAAATAAACTGTACCAATAACCTGAACCATGCATTGACCTGTACCATAAACAAGTGCATAAACCATGCACCAACTTGTACCTCAACCTCAACCAAAATACCTCATCAATTTCATCATCCAAATATGATTTGTAACTCTGTAATAGACCTGGTGTATATTATCACATACCTACAAACCTTCCTTAACTTTAACAACAAGAGACTAACATTTTCGTCAAACTTTACTTTAGTCTCACACGACTAGTTTTGGATTAGTCAACAACCCTAACTTGAAATAATCATAACTATGTACCTATAATGAATAAATATATGAAAATAGTACACAATGTTCTTCAGCATGTGTTATGCAATTCCTCCAGGTGTCACCACTTGTAACCTCTCAGAAATGGAGTTATAGAAAAAATAACATACTTTGTTGAATTCTGGTTTATTCTAAAGAGTGAACTTATAGAGCATGCCCCACACATAATATTTGTTGTATGGATCTGAAAATTTGACACAAAATACCAAAGAATGTACTCTAACCAACACATTTGGTCTTATTGAATTTGGATCTGTTATGAAGAATTTATGACGTTTTTACTGAAAACACATGTTTTAGACTGGTTTCAGGACTAGCCATAAACCCTATTTTCCACGGACTGTAAATCCAAAAATACAATGACCCACAAGTTGAAATTTGTACCATATTTACTTGGATATGTTTCCTCAATGTCCTCCCAATTTCATGTTCTGAATCATTAAAAAAAAAGAGTTATTACGAAAATGGTGAGATGACCTGTAAATAAGATATCTTAGAAAACATCATCAAAATAATTTATCCTCCCTTGAATTTCGGCCTTATTTACTTCACCTTCCCTCTGAAATTTGGCTTAGATATCCTTTGTTTACCTCAGTCACCTATAGATATTCAATATGCTCAAGTGTGTTTAAAATGAGAGAGCTTTTCCTCTTATCTATACTCTCCAAGTAGCTTCCTTAGAAGCATCTTCCAGGGCAGTTTGTCCACATAACAACTTTGTCCACATAGTCACCTATGTCCAACGTTTCCCAATTTGCCACTTGTCCATGTATCCAATATCCACTTGATCACTTAACCCATTTTCCTCATTTTAGGGTTAACCTTCTTATAACCACTATTCATAATTAGAAAGTTCTATATTTAATTTATTATTTAAATAATAATCCTTGACTTTGTCACTCCACTTTATTATTTAAATAATCCTCTTTGATTTTGTCACTTCACTTTATTATTTAAATAATCCTCTTTGACCTTGTCACTTAAATTTATTATTTAAATAATCCTCTTTGACTTTGTCACTTCACTTTATTCTTTAAATAATTTCTTCTTTGCAAGCACTTTGACTTCTTTGGCCTTTTGGGGTTTCAAGCCAATCATATGAGGGTCCTTCAACTTTGTAAGGCCATAACTCTCAAACCGTGAGGAATTATGTGATGTTACACATACCACCGAAAATGGCATGACATGTACTATCCATCTAGAATAGTCTTACCTGAAAATATATCAAAACACATACCATTATACATCAAACAAAATTCGGTCCATTACCCAAACCTTTGTGCTACCAGAATTTCTTCAAGGGTTGATATCAATGACAACCAACCCAATTAATCAGCAACAATTGTAATGTTCATCAATTACAATAATGAAGTCTTAATCATAATTATAGACATGGGGGAAAACATGGTGTTATATTCTCCTCCCCTGTAAAAGGAAACATCGTCCTCATTATTTTACCATTGTATAGACTGATTTACACAAAGAAAAAAAATGGGTATGCAATCCTCATGGAATCTTCTAGTTCTTGTGTGTCCTCATCTGCTCCAAAGTACTTTCATTGCACCTTGACCTACACAATGACATTGTTTTGGAGAAGTGTCTCTCTCCTATCAAAGATGTATTGAGGCTCCATATGAAATCCTCCCTCTAGTTCCAAATGTATAACAATACAATCAATGACATGATTAGAATCATGGATATACTTACTAAGTAAAGATATATGGAACACATTGTGATATTTAACAGTAGGAGGTAGAGAAATTCGATATGCCACTAGGGTGAAATCATGAAGGTGGGTTACACTTTTGCTTGTTTTATGACAAAAAAAACTGTATTTTCACAAGTTATTCAACTTCCGACATATAAAAGTATTTTTTTTATTTAGAATTTCACTTTACAGTAAAAACTAAGATGGAGAGAATTTGCAGTTTCCTGCAAACAGTCCCATTTTCACGTTTTCAGCTGAAATATTATTTCGGCCGAAACCTAGTTTTTAACGGAATCCGTTAAAAAATAAACGTTTCGGCCGAAAAGTATTTCGGCCTAAATATTCTTACCGCGGGAAAATAATTCATTCAAAAAACATTGTACATGAATTTTGACGGCACCGTTAAATTTGACGTGTAAATTTTCGGCCGAAAGTAATATTTGTTCGACCGAAAAATTGCCGCTAGAAATTTTGGAGACCCGATTGTCACGAAAGTGTAACCCAGCTTCATGATTTTACCGACTAGTCCCACTATTTCTAGGACTTCAAACAATCCACAATTTCAGAGAGCTAGATTGGCACAAGTTCCCATTTTTAGGGAGATACTCTTGGGATTTACCCTGATATACACATGATCTACCACCTTGAACTCCCTATGAATTCTTTTGTTATCAACATAGATTTTCTGTCTGTCTTGGACCACCTTTGAATTTTGTTTAATTATTATTACTTCTCGCTCCATCTCGTTCAATAATTCTGGTCCAAGGGTGATCTCGTCCACCAGATTATACCAAATAATTATAATTGTACACTTTTTTCCATACAAGGCCTCAAATGAGCTCATCTTTAGTGACTCTTGGTAGAAATTATTGTAGGAAAATTATACCAAGGGTAGATATTCTTTCTACTACTTGGGTGGATGCATAACATCATTCCTCAACATATCTTCCAAAGACCCTATTTACCCTCCCGATATATTCACCAGTTTGGGGAAGGTAGGACATGTTGAATGCTAAATGCATTCCAAAGCATGCAAATAGGATTTTCTAAAAAGTTGTTTTGAATTTCACGTCCGAATCTTAGATAATGGTCTTGGGAATACCATGCAATCTAAAAATTTCCTTTATAAAGGAATCATCAACATCTATAGCTTTATAAGTGGACTTAATTGGAATAAAATGAGATTCCTTGCTCATTTTATCCACCACCCCCATGATGACATTGTGCTTCCTGTTTGTTCTTGGAAACCCTGTGATCAAGTCCAAGAATATAATCTCCCACTTCAATTCTAGAATTTGCATTGGTTGCAACAATCTTGGTGGGTTCTTGTGCTCAACCTTAACTTGTTGGCACTCCAATAACCTAGAAATATATCATGCAATGTAATTTTTCATTACTGGCCAATAATACAACTTTCTTGCTACTATTATCATTTTTTTCTAACCAGGATTACCCACATAAGGTGTCATATGAAATTCATCCATTATGAGGTTTTTCATTTTTGCTGAATCAGGTATGTAAAACCTATTATCATACATCAAAAACACATCTGCTGTGAGTTGGTATCCCTCATAATTTTTCCTTTTGGGTTCTTGTTTCAAGCATTCTTTTACTATATTAAATTGTTCATCATTTAGTAAGAGAAACTTGATTCTCTTCTTGATATCATATTTGAACATGCTTGTTGCTGCTAAGTGTATTGGATGCACACTTCGACTAAGTGCACTTACCACTTTCTTTTCCTTCCCTTTTATATATTTGATTTGAAAATCAAACTCACTCATTAGTGCCATCATCTGCATGCTCCTCCTCCTCTAACCACTCGGGTGTCTCTCATCTCCACCCTCCACTAAGAGAGAAGGATTGTTGAAGTTTCAAAATATTTTTTAAGTTTCATGTTTAGCTTGGCCTATATATATATTTGCTTGTTTGTTTTTGAATTTTACATTAAAGTAGATATTATATTTTATTTACTCAATATTGTATTGTTTTTTTAAAAGGGAGAGTGTTAACTCTAGGTTGGAAGAAATTACAAGTCTCCATAGTTAGTTTAGTTGTAGAAAGGGCTTAGTCTAAAGGTTCTACATTTTGTTCTTTTTAGAAGTGTTTTTCAACACACTGAATTCATTTATGCATTCAGAAATGAAATTTAAATAAAATATAATTGTGATTTCATTCAAATTTTTGTCATCCATTCAAATTAAAAAAAACCAAAACTATTTCATTCAGATTTTTATCATTCATTCAGACTGAAAAACCCAAAACTTAAAATAGTTAGACACTGCTTATAGAAAGTGTTTCTGGTTGTTTCTCAATAATACCTTTTTCCAAAAATGTACTTTTATTTAATTACAGATCTCTCTTTATTCGTTGTGGTTTTAATATTTTTTAAATCTTAAACAACTCTAAAAAAGACATTAATCGTAAAAAGTTTTCGTTGACATTATTATTTTTTAAATTAGTTTGTGATCCACGCCGCCAGAAGCAAATTTGTTTAAATTATGAACAGCGATTTTCGAAAAGCAACTTAAAATAATCCATGTGATTATCCCTACCTCAAGTGCAACCTTAACCAAAAATTCTACCACGCAGGTCCATTTTGCATGTGAACTGAGAAACATGGTTCCTCATTATATCTGCATGTGTACATATGTGTTGGAGGTTCTGCCTAATTCTAACAAGGGTTTTTTCTTCGTTGGTTATAGGCTAAAGCCCGCCCTATTATGTTTTCTGGTCACTATACAATCAACTATTTAAGCCCTTTGCTTTGAACGAGATCCTCGTTTTGTGTGGGCCATAGGGTGGGATATCAAGCTTCTTGACTGCAGTGTATTAGGTACGCTGTGTAGTTCACATATTGGAGATATAATTGGAATGTGAATTAAGTAGTTATTGACGAGAGTTGGTGTATTAATTTAAGTGGGATAAGTTTATTTTGTAATATCTTCGAATAGCGAATAATATAAGATCATATGAAATTCAATATCAAATTTCATGTTTCTATTATGTTGCTATGCAATGAGTTGTGACGTTAGGTATAAAGTGTACACTACGATAGCTCTTTGAAGGGGACCAATCAAACCTGTTAGCCTTTTTCATAGTGCATTTTTCAAAAAAACCTATAACAATGGGATTAGGTATTATGAAATCATTTAAAATTGAACATCAAATTTGATGTTAATGTTGAAAATGGAGTGAGGTGTGTGCGTAGAGAGGAGAGGATGGTTGTATACATGTGTTGATATTGTAATTCTCCCTTGAATAATAAGAATATCGAGCATACCCATAGAGGTGAGGAGTGTGTGAGAAAAACACAATACTTTGGAGTACGGTGTGTGCGTATAGAGGAGAGGATGGTTGTATGCATGTGTTGGCTATTGTAATTCTCCCTTGAATAATAAGAATACTAATTATCATTTCCGAGTGGCTTTTTCCTGTATTGGGTTTCCACATAAATCACTATGTGAATCGTGTGATTGTTGTTGTTGTTGTTGTTGCGGTTTAATCTCGATTTTCATTTCTTTTCTATTAAAATCTTGTTACATTTTTTCTGTCGCTGCCTAACAAGTGCTATCGAGTGTAGAGTTGAAGTATATAAGAGCGAAGGAGAAGAAAATCAGATTGCTGGATAAGATAGCAGGTTAACCAAGCCATCTAAGTTGAGTGGATCAACCTAAAACGAGTTTTATTACACTGTCATAGGTTAGCCCTATCACACACTGTGACAATCATAGGGATACTTGCAAAAATTTTAGTTTTTGCAAAGTGTCACGAGTAACACATAATACAAACTGTGCCAATTTTGAAACAATGTCACATGAAAATTGTCGCAAGCTATCCATATTCAAAAGTGCGACAATCTTGAAATTATTGCATGCCATCCTTATCTAGGGTGTGGCAATCCAAAAAATAAAGGTCTTTTGCGAAAGCATGGTATGCAAGTTACCTCTTTTGTTTTATTATGCACCATGAAGTATGAAAGGGTGACTATTATGATATTTTGTGCTTAAAGGATTGCTTTTAGGCCTAAGTGGGCGGAGGATGATGTGTATTAAAATATTATTTTAAAAAGTTGATCCTTTATTTTTTTTAATAAAAGGTATATATATATATATATATATATATATATTAAATATTTGTATTAATAAAAGGTATATATATATATATATATATATATATATTAAATATTTGTATTAAATTTTTTAATTAAATATTTTGAGAGTTTAGATATAATATTGTTTTTTTATAGTTTTTTTAAAAAGACTCAATTTGAGTTTTATAAGTAGTGGTTTTGCAGTTTTTTGCTAATGAAAAAAGTGTAGAGTTTTAAGATTGAGGTGGATAAATTTAGCGACAAGAATAACTTTGAGCTATGGAAGATAAAGATGTGGGATCTGCTTGTGCAACAAGAATAGAAAAAGGCTTTGGCAAACAAGTAAAAAAAAACCAGCAAGCATGACAAATGAGGATTGAGAATGTTTGGATGCAAGAGCCCTCGATACCATTCGTTTGTGTCTAGCAAACGAAGTGTTGTTTAACATCACTGGAGAGGAGATAAAAACAGGTTTGTGGAACAGACTCGAGAGTTTGTATATGACATAGTCCTTGACGAACAAAATCTTCTTGAAGAGGCAGTTGTACAACTTTTGGATGAAAGAACGTACACAAATTGCTGATCACTTGAATGTTTTCAATACTCTGATTTGTCAATTATCTAGTATGGAATTAAAGTACAAAGATGAGGATAAGGAGGTTGCACTATTTTGTTCATTTTCGATGTCCTGGGATCATATGGTCATATCTATGTGGTTTAGCTCAATATATGCCATTGATTATGACACTATTGTGGGAGCTTTGTAGTTTGAGGAGATGAGGAGAAGGTCCAATAAAGAAACCTCAACAACAGAAGCAATGGTCGTCAGAGGTCGATCTACAAAAAAGGGGAAAAATAAGAGGGGTACATCAAGGTCTAAGTCAAAAGGAAATAAGAGTAAGCATGATTGTTGGTTCTATGCAAATATGGGCATCTCAAGAAGGATTGTTGGAAACAATAGAATGCATCCAAAGAGGACTTCATAAGAGATGCAAATGGAGCTAATTTAGCTGAAACAAGTTCAAGTTCCACTTTAGGTATGGTTGATGATGTATTTTCTACTTGTGATGTTTCACATCAACATTGGTTGTTAGATTCTAGTGCGTCCAACCACATGTGTCTTCATAGAAATTGGTTCTCAACTTACCAATCTATTGATGATGGTGTTGTTTTTATGTGAAATGATTTTTCTTGTAAAATTGTTGGAGTTGGTAGCATCCATATTAAAATGCATGGTGGTTCTGTAAGAATATTAACATATTTAATTCATGTACCCAAACATAGAAAGAACTTGACATATTTGGGAGGTGTACAACTCAAGGTGGAGTACTGAAGGTGTCCACAGGCATCATAGTAGTCATGAAGGAAAATAGGATCAGGAACCTTTATCAACTTGAAGGAAAGACATAAATAAATCAAGCAGTGGTAGCGTCTGAAGGTGCAAGTGCCTCTGTTCATTTATGGCAACAATGTTTGGGTCATATGAGCAAGAAAGGGATTAAGGTATTGGTTGATCGTAATTCACTTACAAGTTTAAAGTTTCTAAATTTGAATTTCTACAAGTATTGTGTTTTTGGAAAATAGTGTAGAAAGAAGTTTAAAACATAAAGACATATAAGAAAAGGTATCCTTGATTACATTCACTCAGATGTTTGGGGACCATCCTCTACAATTTCTTTTGGAGGATTGTCATATTTTGTGACATTTATAGATGATTACTCTAGAAAGGTTTGGGTCTATTTACTTAAAAGAAAATCTGATGTATTTAATACGTTTAACTAATTTAGAGCTTTGGTTGAAACATGTCAATCAAGTGATTAAGAACAGATAATGGAGTTGAGTTCACATTTGTGGAATTTGAACACTATTGAAAGGAATCTGGGATCAAAAGATACAAGACCACGACTTATACTCCTCAACATAATGGTGTTGTTGAATGCATGAATATGACTCTTCTAATGAGAGAAAGGAGCATTCTCAATAATGCCAAGTTGTAGTAGGAATTGTGGGAAGAAGCAGTTCTTATAGCGCGCTATCTGATAAATCAGTCACCATCAAATGCAATAAATTGTAAGATTCTATAAGAGATATGGATAGGTCATTCATGTGTTTTTTCAAATATGAGAATATTTGGTTGTGATTTGTATGCTCTTATTTCTAAAGATCAACATTCTAAGTTAGATCCTAGAGCAAAGAGATATGTATTTGTTGGTTATGGTGATGGAGTTAAGGGGTACATATTGTGGGATCATATGGCCCAGAAAATCATCATAAGAAGAGATGTAGTATTTGATGAATCCTCACACCTAAAATCAGAACTAGTAGATCTTGAAGTGAGACAAGAACATGTACCAAAAGTTTAGTGAATTCAATTGGAAACTCAACTAGCTTCAGAAAAGGAGGAGCATGAAGAAGTTCCAGAAGAAGAAGATGAAGATGTAAAAATTATCCAGGAAACTGAGAATATGCCTCAACCATCTCTAAGTAGAGCTATACAGGTCAGGAATCCTCCTACAAGATATTATGATTATGTTTCATATGTGGCTTTGGTTTCTATTGATGGAGAACCTAATTGTTTTTAGGAAGCAATTAAGGTATCTGGAAGTGCTCAATGAAAACATATATGAAAGAAGAAATGGATTCCTTAGAGAGGAATAGAACATGGGACCTGGTAGAACTTCCAAAGGACATGAAGGTTGTCAGATGCAAGTGGGTCTACAAACTGAAAAAGGGCGTTGATTATAAAGTCGAAAGGTATAAAGAAAGACTGGTAGAAAAGGGGTATTCTCAAAAGGAAGGTATTTATTTTCATGAAATTGTTTCACGAGTTCTAAAGATTGTTTCATTTCATGTTGTGTTAGCACTAGTTGCTTTACTTGATCCGGAGTTAGAGCACCTAGATGTTAAAAAAGTGTTTGTACATGGACATTTGGATGATGATATATATATATGGAGCAACTCATAAGGGTTTGTTCATGATCACAATAAGAGGTTTGTTTGCAAACTAAATAAGTCATTGTATAGCCTGAGACAGTCTCCTAGACAATGGTACAAGAAGTTTTATTCCTTCATGGTGAGCCTAAATTTTACAAGAAGTGAATATGATCACTTTGTTTACTTTAAAAAGTTGGAAAATGGAATATTCATTATTTTGGTGTTATATGTTGATGATATGATTGTGGCAAGAAATAGTATGGTCAAAATCAACAGGTTAAAGGCTCAAATGGATAGGGAATTTGATATGAAGGATCTAGGAGAAACAAAACAAATCTTGGGCATGTAGATACACAGAGACATGAAAAATGACAATATATGGATATCTCAATAGAAGTATCTGGAGAAAATACTGATGAGATTCAGTATGAATAATGTGAAACCTGTACATATCCCTTTGTCTTCCCATTTCAATCTTTCTTCAGGTTTATGTCCTAGTAATGATGAAGAAAAGGATTATATGTCTTGTGTACCATATGCTAATGTAGTAGGAAGTTTGATGTATGTGATGGTGAGTATTGGATGAGATATTTCACTTGCAGTTGGTGTTGTCAGTATATAGATGAAAAATCTAGGTAAAGAACATTGGGCATCACTGAAATGGGTGCTTCCATATCTTAGAGGCACAAATAATTATTCTATCACTTATGATGGTTCTAGTTATTTAGTTTGCGGTTATGTAGATTTTACAAGTGACTTGGACAAAAGGGGACCCACTTCATGATATGTATTTACTCTTGTAGGAGGACTTGTTAGTTGTATGTCAAAGATTCAAAACACAGATTTTTTATTCACTACTAAAGCAAAATATATGGCTGCTTCACATGCATGCAAGGAGGAAATTTGGTTAAACGTTTCGTTGTGTGAGTTTGGAATGATGGAGGACAAGGTGAAAGTATTTTTCTATAGTCAAAGTGATTAATTTGGCAAACAATATAGCTTATCACAGTAGGATGAAGCATATTTATATCAAATACCATTTTCTAAGATAGGTGGTTGATGAAGGGGGACTGGGTCTGGAAAATGTCCATTCAAAAGTGAATTCTACAGTGAGATCGGAAGTTTGCGGTTATGTAGATTTTACAGGTGACTTGGACAAAAGGAGACCCAATTCATGATATGTATTTACTCTTGTAGGAGGACCTGTTCGTTGTATGTCAAAGATTCAAAACACATATTTTTTATTCACTACTAAAGCAAAATATATGGCTGCTTCACATGCATGCAAGGAGGAAATTTGGTTAAAAGTTTCGTTCAGTGAGTTTGGAATGATGGAGGACATGGTGAAAGTATTTTTCTATAGTCAAAGTGATATTAATTTGGCAAGCAATATAGCTTACAATAGTAGGATGAAGCATATTTATATGAAATACCATTTTGTAAGATAGGTGGTTGATGAAGGGGGAGTGGCTCTGGAAAATGTCCATTCAAAAGTGAATTCTACAAAAACGTTTACGAAATCAGTTTTGTTAGAGAAGCTACGACAGTGTTTGGTTTCTTGCCTTATAGAAAAGGTTATGAATTAATTTGGGCATGATATATCAGTTAAATTGTTGTAAAGGTTGATATTGTTGAAAACGTGCCAACCAATTTCCCATGCGGTAGCATGCACATGCACATCAACTAAATTTAGAATGTGCATGCATGCACTCTTCAATGAACAATTTGTGTAATTGGTGGATCTTCTTATAATCAATTTGTCTATTTTTTTGAGAGATGCTATGTATACGGGCATATCCATAGAGGTGAGGAGTTTGTTAGAAAGACACAATTTTGTGGAGTACAGTGTGTGCGTAGAGAGGAGAGGATGGTTGTATGCGTGTATTGGCTGTTGTAATTCTCCATTAAATAATAAGAATATCGATTATCCTTTCCCCGTGGATTTTCCCATATTGGGTTTCAACATAAATCAATGTGTCAATTGTGTGATTTTTGTTGTTGTTATGGTTTAATCTCAGTTTTAATTTCTTTGCTATTATAATCTTGTTATGTTTTTTCTTCCGCTGCCTAACAAGTGGTATCAGAGTGTTGAGTCGAAGAATCTGAGAGTGAAGGAGAAGAGAATTAGATAGATGGATAACATAGAAGGTTAACCAAGCCAGTCAAGTGCAGTGGATAGACCTAGGAAACGTTTTATTATATTGTCACAGGTTGTCCTTGTCACATAGTGCAAAAATCACATGCACACTTGAGAAATTTTTAATTTTTTCAAAGTGTTGCGAGTAATACATAATACACAGTGCGCTAATTTAGAAACAATGTCACATGCATATTTTTGCAAGCTATCCATATTCAAAAGTGCGATAGTCTTGAAATTGTCGCATGCCATCCTTGTCTACGGTGCGACAATCCAAAAATTAAAGGTCTTTTGTGAAAGCATGGTAAGAAAGTTAACTCTTTTGTTTTATTATGCATTTTGTGCTTAAAGGATTTCTTTTAGGAATAAGTGGGTGGAGGATGTGTATTAAAATATTATTTTAAAAGGTGGATCCTTTATTGTTTTAATAAAAGGTTTATATATTAAATATTTGTATTAAACCTTTTAATTAAATATTTTGGGAATTCAAATAATAATATAGTTTCTCCATGTTTTTTTAAAAAGGCTCAGTTTTATGACTAGTGGTTTTTGAGTTTTCTGCTAATGTAAAAGTGGAGAGTTCTAAGTTTGAGGTGGAGAAATTTAGCGGCAATAATAACTTTGAGCTATGGAAGATCAAGATGTAGGATCTAATTGTATAACAAGGATTGCAAAAGGATTTGGTGGGAAAGTCAAAGAAATCAACAAGCATAACAGATGAGGACTGGGAAGATTTGGATGCAAGATTCCTCAGTACAATTTGTTTGTTTCCGGTAGATGAAGTGTTGTTTTACGTCGTTGGAGAGGAGACAACAATAGGTTTTTGGAACAAATTGGAGATTTTGTATATGAAAAAGTCCTTGACGAACAAAATCTTCTTGAAGAGGGATTTCTACAACTCGCAGATGAAAGAAGGTACAAAAATTTATGATCACTTGAATATTTTCAATACTCTGATTTTTCAATTATCTAGTATGGAATTAAAGTACAAAGATGAGGAAAAGGAAGATACACTATTGTGTTCATTTCTGGAGTCCTGGGTTCGTCTCATCACATATATGTGGTTTAGATCAACAAATTCCATTGATTATGAAACTGTTTTTGGAGCTTTATTGTCTGATTAGATAATGAGAAGATCTGGTAAATAAACCTCAACAGTAGAAGCAATGGTGGTTAGAGGTCAATCTCTAGAAAGAGGGAAAAATCAGAGGCACACATCAAGGTCTAAGTCAAAACAAAAGAAGAGTAATAAGAAATGTTGGTTCAGTGGCAAATATGGTCATCTCAAGAAGGATTGTTGGAAAAGATAGAATGCATCCAAAGGGACTCCACAAAACAAGCAAAGGAAGATAATTTAGATGAAACAAGTTTAGGTTCCAGTTTAGGTATGGTTGATGAGATATTGTCTACTTGTGATGTTTCACATCAACATCAACATCAACATCAACATTGGTTGTTATATTCTAGTGCATCCAACCACATGTGTCTTCATAGAAATT